>JAGWEN010000746.1:0-58972 GCA_018703685.1 Orius laevigatus
TCCGAAAACTCCCAAATTGTGCAATAAAAACCTTATTTTCTGCCTAAAACTCCTAAATTGTAGGTCCAAAATCTCAGTAGGGTCAGTTTTTTAGCGGATTTTTTTTTCCGAAATTGAAAACGCCACAATATTTTAGATTAATTTATAAAAAAATTTAGCTTAAACTAGGTATGAAACGATGAAAATTAAGTTTAAAAAAAAGTAGGTACTTACAAATGCATTTTTGGATCGGGTAGTAAAAATCGAGTTGAATGAGTCAAAAGAGCCTTCTTGAAGAAAAAGACGGAAGAATCAACGAAATCGATTGGCAGGTTGTAAATTGGCAAAAAGAACAGCGAGTTGGTAAGTAACGACGAACTTGACTGTTGCAATTCCAAGGCACAAATAAGTAACGAGATTAGGGATTTTCACCTTTTATAGGAAAAATTTTTGCAGGTAGAAAAAAGAGAGAGGGGTTCATAAAGAAAGAACGCGGGACGTTTTTCTACCCCTCGTCGCCCGTCTAGACTACACATTTTCCCCTGAAAAAATTAAAAAATTGCAAATTTAAAAAAAAACATATGACAAAAATAAAATTAATAATAGGTCTCTAGCCCGGAGCCTCCATCCGCACCGACGCTACAAAATATTTCGCTGTACCAATTAAGACACCTATAAGCATCAATAGCTTCATTTCCTTTGGAAATCAGCCAATAACTTGAAAAATATTAAGTACGCCATTTACGTTGAATCAATTATTGTCTCTGCCTTTTTTCTAAAACTCCCAAATCTTGCTTTAAAACTTCACATTTTCCGTACAAAACACCAAAATTTTGCGTCAATGAGCCAATACCACCTACGAAGTGTAAACCTGGCCGGATTACTGTACATAAACTAAATAAATGAATTTAAAAAAAATAATAATGTTCAAAACAATATTCTGTCCAAAACCCCCGAATTGTGCGATAAAACCTAATTTTCTGTCTAAAACCTCTAAATTGTGTGATGGAAGCCAATTTTTACAGCCCCCACCTGGGCCGAAGCTCTTTATCATGCATAGTTAGCTTTCTCGCACAGTGCATGTGGTGCATTTGATAGAGTCATGTAAATTTTGATATCGAAAAAACGTGAGAAGGGTCTCCAGATTCTTGTTGTTCACCTAAAATGTGTCAATAACAACATTTTGGGTGAAATCAAAAAATTAAAGACCTCTCGAATCAAAAAGTGAGAAGTGCCTTTAGGGTACGATGTTTTTATATCTTTATAAATGGTTAATAAATCCCCAAAAGTAAAACTTTTAAAATAGAAGACAAATGGCGGGGCACACAGTGCGACTAAAACCGAAAAAAGGGTGAATTTCGAAAACCTTCCAGGGAATTTTATTAGGCTTTTTATACATCTAATTCATTCGAAACTTAAGTTTCTGGGTCCATAAAAAACTGAACATTTTCATACAAAAACTGAGGAACACATTATGAACACAATTTTGAAGTAGACCTCAGTTTTATTTAAAGGTCAAGGAATACTAATTACAATATTTGAGCTCGTTTGGAACTATTTTTCCCCTAAAACCTTTTATCTTGCATTGGTTTTTCCTGATTTTCGGCATTCTAGGTTTTCATATAATGTTACTATATGTTATTGGATTCTGAGGAAAATAATGCAGAGATCTAGGAACGCGGTAGTGTTCCGCCCGTGCTTTGGAAATATTGTAGATTTGAATCTAGATAAAAAGAATATTTTCGAATTTTTACCGGGAAACAGATGATTTTTTTCTCTTCAAATTTTAGAAACTTCTAGATCTAACAATTTGAAAGAAATCTACCTCTTTAGTCCTGCTGCCGCGGGACTCATTTTTTATTGATTTTACTATTAAAATTTTGGGATTTTTAGCCCGGGAGCTATAAAGGTCATTGCTCTAAGGTCATAAATTTGCCTTAAAATACCTTTTTTGAACCAAGTAGGTAGTTCCTGTCAATTAAGAAAAAAGGAATAAAAAGAGAATTAGAAAGGCCTAAGATAAAATTGTTCTGGAGAAAAAGAAAAAATCGTTTATCTACCTATTATCTGACTTTTCAAAGGTAAAAAAATCCCAAAACGTAAATCCCCATTCAATTCCGAGATTTTCATTGTCTTGAACGGGTTCAAGAACCTTTCACTTATTTTTCGATGAAGTTTTCTGGCGACCTTTTCAAGGCGGATTAACTCCAGTAGGTAGGAAAATTGAACTAAAAATGTAAAATTATTGCTTTTTAAAAAAATTTTTTTTTATCTCTCTCTCGTTGAAAGCAAGAAAAGTCTTGTATAATTCTACGTTTTGGTTGTGAACAAAAGAAAAATATTTACAACACAGGACACATGTTGCAGGGTTATCGATAGCTCGATAAAGTTGATAGCTCTATGTTACTCATTGCTTTTCATTCGCTATTTCAGAGCCAAGCTCGCTATGGCATTTTAACGTGGGGACATTCTTGCCATCTGGAACGGGTGTTTTCGATCCAGCGAAGAGCAGTCCGGGTCTTGAAAAATACTGACTACCGTGCTGATTGTAAACAGGGTTTCGTTGATCTGGAAATTTTAACTTGCCCTGCTGTGTACATATTGGAATGTCTCCTGTATGTCAAATCTAATCTTTCTTCTTTCAAAGTAATTAACAGTGGATATAACACTCGGCAACAAGGGATGCTTTCACAGCCGTTCCATAGACTGAAAAAAACTGAAAATTTTTCGTATCATGCAGTCAAGTTTTTCAGGCGTTGCCGATCTGGGTAAACGAAAGTGAAATGCTAGGAGACTGTGATCGACCGACTGGGTAAACGGTTAAGGGCACAAGCGGGTACACGGACTTCGAACCGAAAATGAACCAAAGAATCGAATTTTTCCTTCAGTTATCTGTTTTTCATAAGTAATGGATTTAAAAATTGATCACAAGTTTGAAGAGACGGTAGAAATGTGCCGTTTTTGTCCAAAAACCCTTAAACTGTTCAAATTGGAAGCAACTACGATCTCTATGGTATTTTGTATTTTTTTGGTATGCTAAATCCAAATCTAATACCGGGGAATAGCTCACCTGAAGAGGCTTACTAACAAGCTGAAGTCACGGTCATACAACCTCAGATGTTGACCAAACTTTTTTTGGTGGTTCTAGACCTCAAAAAAGTTCCTCGTTCCGGGGGCTTCCCGTTACCGCGCGTGTTCAATTTTTGCAGAAAATGGTGAAAATTCTTCCCATGACCGCGCGTGTTTATATTTTTTCCTCTAATGGATTATATCAGTTCCCACTTCCGCGCGTCTTATTATTGGTATTTTTCAAGCCAGTTCTTATTCGATTTTCACACAATTAACATAAAAAATATTTGTTTGTAATAAATTATGAGTTTAACTGAAGATCTCCGCTTTATCGAAAGCGACAAAGGGAACCCCATCATCGTATACGTAGGTACGATTATTTCAAAATTCGTTTTTTAATTTTTTTGGTGAGGGTGTTGTGAGGAGCAAATACATATTATATTCAATTTTGCCGATATTATAATCAATATAATATCGGCGCAAGAAATAAAATAAATCGTCGACAAACTGGGAATGCGTTAAAGAAAAATGCAAAGGTATAAAATAATATAGTATAAATAAAATAGTCAAAATAATAATAAAAATAAAATATAGGTAGGCTCACTACAAATAAGGAGAGAACGGAAGTCATTTGAGTATCGGCCCATATATGTAAGCCTGATCCCAGCCAGATCGATGTTAAAAAAGCTGTCCAGCAGGCCAAAAAAAGAGCCAGGGAGGAAATAACAACCCCTATTCCTCAAATATATGAAGAAGAGCTATGCCATGTGAAAGATAGGGGCCTGGGCTTCGTTACTTCGGTACCTTCATTTTCACAAGTGAAATCATCTCTGTATCGACATCGTGATCAGGCAGCGGAACTAAAGAAAATTGTGGGAGGAAGGTCTGAAATCGAGATTCCAGAGGAATTGTTAAAATTTGAAGACGGATCAAGTTTTTTACTGATCGACGATGAGCCTGGAAGCGAAGAGCGGATATTAATTTTTTGTTCATCAAAAGGAAAAGAATTTTTTTGGAGGACGTAAACCATTTTATTGGCGAATGTTCCATTTTGGCGGAATTTCGCAGACTATATTTGGGGGCTTCCAAAATAAGTAAGCAAGACCTCATAAGCAGGCTTAATAATATAGAAGATAGCATTGATCTGATCAATTTTGTAAAAAGAGCTTTAGAGTATAGGTATGAACTGGT
The DNA here is from genome assembly GCA_018703685.1 of Orius laevigatus. Classification (NCBI taxonomy): domain Eukaryota; kingdom Metazoa; phylum Arthropoda; class Insecta; order Hemiptera; family Anthocoridae; genus Orius; species Orius laevigatus. The sequence continues at coordinate 4,240 of JAGWEN010000746.1, forward strand.
TAGTTATTTCAATTTTTAATTTCAATTCACTTTATATATTTCCATACTATCCATTTTACTATATATATTTCCCTTAAATCATGCACCCTATTAATTTAAACTCACATTAAATTCACTTTATTTATACAGTTTTATTTTTATTTTTTAGTTATTATACTTATTATCAAGGTAAAAATCTCAAGGTCCACTCTCCCGCAGACGGTCTCTTTGACCATTGCGGTATATGTATTTTTAATTTTTTTTTCTTTCATTTTGTAAATAGTTCATGTTGTCTTACGAGTAGTAAGAAAGAAAAATTTAATGTAGCAAGATAAAATAAAAATACTTTTTCATTCATTTTCATTCATTCAAAAGAATTTTTATCTTCCCAGACATTTTTTTTTTGGTGATGGCATTTTCAAAGGGCAGGCTCTAATCGAGCCCAAATCCATACCAAAAGAGCCCATGAGGAAGGGGGTTGCCGATGTCCAGATATTGTGCCCTTTCCACCGACCGCACTGATAAGCCGAGATGTTTGGAAATGTGAAATGAGCCCACCTTTGTTATCGAAGGAGACTTTGATCTGACTCCTGTTTACATACTAAAATATTTAATACTTACCTATCATTTTTTATTTATATATGTAGTCAGTGAAAGAAAGAGGAATATGTCGATCAACGTTATATTGGGACAAAGGGGAAAAACATTGTTGGAAGTAGATCGCTACAAATTTCGCAAACACAGGGATTTACTCTCTATTTTTTAAAATATATTATTACAGATGCTGCAAGAACTCTTGTGTGGCTTCTATGAGAACTACTGCAGCCTATACGCTGACCGAAAGTAATTTTAGTCACAATCACGAGCCGTCGTCAGAGAGAGACCTTGTTAGACAAACGCTTAGTAGTGCTGCAAAACGAAAAGCAAAACCAAATTATTTTTTGGTATGGTGTTCCTCAAACATGGAAAAAAGGGGCTGAGGGTTTTTAAAGTGTTTTGGTTTGGAGACGCAGTACTTGATAATGAAGGATGCTTGCGTCGTGGGAATGATGATGGCTAAGCGTTTTGTCCCACATCCCTCATCTCTTCTAACTTCCTCCCTCCCAGCATCTCTTCCAGCATCGCCTTCACTTGGGCTCTCACCTCTGCCTGGATGCTGGGAGTGATGTCGAGAGCCCTCTGGAGAAGCTCTCCTACGTTACCCAGCATCTCTTCTCATAATCTTAATTCGGATGTGTAACTTACATATTATCATCTTGAACTTTTATAGGTAAGTAACCTATGGGCTCATTTGGTAAGCCTCAATCGTGGGCTCTTATGGATAAAAATGCATTGGGCTCTTTTGGTATATCTCACGGAGGGCTTATGATAGGGGTGGGCTCATTTCACATTGGGCTCATTTGAATAAAAGTCATTTGGGCTCGATTAGTCGTCGCCCCTTTCAAATCGAGTCCTACTCAGTTTTATCAATTGTATACCATTCATGCGGATTTCGGTAGCAGGCCTATTGTTAATTTCCCACTTCACAACGCGCGGTAGTGAGACTACCTCTTAATACAGGCGCGGAAATGGGACTTCCGAAAACCCGCGCGGTAATGGGAGGCGCGGTAGCGCGCACTCCCCAAAAGTTCCATCGTGTCCGAGGGTTTTTGTGAATGGGCCTCAGGAAGCCCAGGAAAAATTTCGGAAAGCCAAAATATGAATTTTTTAAAATTGGAAAATAAGTCATTGATTCTTATGTAAAATTGCACGAGAAATACAATGAAATTAACTAAAAAAAAATTAAGACCAATATTTTTCTAGTTATCGCAAAACAGCTTTCGGAACTAAGTAAACTACCCCAGGAAAAATCTTCTCTTCAAAAACAACATTATTTTCGTACTCAGCATCCCCAAAAATGTTAAGGTTTTAAATTTTATCAAGATTAAAAAATAATTTTTTTTCTTTATTGTATTTCCCTTAGTTTATATTTTATTCCCATCACCCATAATCTTATTAAGAGAATCCTCGCCATTATAAAAATTTACCCAGCTAGGTTGTCGTGACAATCGACAACCTAGCTGGGTAAATTTTTGGGTAAATGGGCTTGTATATTGTACCCAGATGGGCGATAGCATGACTTGAATTTACCCAGATGGGAACCGCCCAAAATTTTCATGAGGCGTGACCTTATCTATTGATAAATCTTTAAAAAAGGTAATCCTCACCTCTGCGAGAACTATAGGCCTGTCTGTAAGTCATCAGTTTTTTCTAAAATTTTTGACTCAATAATTGCTGCCTCGTTGAGCTCGGTTTTCCAACCATATTTGAATGTTAAACAGCATGGATTTCTTAAGGGAAGGTCAACTTCCACTAATCTTGTCATGTACTATGACTCCGTTGTCAAAGAAATTGGTAATCGTCGAAGTGTCCATTCCATCTACACTGACTTGTCGAAGGCGTTCGATAGGGTTGATATTGATATCCTGAAAGTAAAACTTGAGATTCTAGGAATAGGCGACCCCCTCCTGTCGTTGATCTTCTCCTTTTTATCCGATCGGTCTTTTTCTGTTCGTGTCAATAATTCGCTTTCCAACAAGGTTTTTACGCACTCTGGTGTCCCCCAAGGGTCGCACTCAGGTCCTATCCTATTCCTTATTTTCTTTGATGACGTTTGTAGGGAACTTCAATATTGTGATTTCTCTTTGCTTGCTGATGACCTAAAAATGTTTTTACCTATTTCGTCCTTTGAAGATTGCTCTCTTCTGCAGAATGACTTGATGGCATTTGTTAATTGGTGTGGTCGTAATCGTCTTCCGTTGAACAATAATAAATGTAAAGTTATCAAATTTAGTAAAAGTGTCGTTGCAAGGGATTATGATTCCTTTCATTATACCATCGGTCACTCGCTCATCGAGGAAGTTGATTCGATCACTGACTTGGGAGTTACCTTTAATCGAACGGTCGATTTTAAAGATCATTTCTCCATTATTCGGAGAAAGGCTCTCAGAAATCTAGGGTTCATCTCAAGGTGTACAAAGGAGTTTAGGAATTTATTTGCTATTAAGGTTTTGTATCAGTCCTTGGTTCGGAGCCACTTGGAATATGCCAGTGTTGTCTGGAGTCCCTATCGGCAGGTGGACATCATGGCCATCGAAAAGGTTCAAAAAAAGGCAACGAGAATTATGGCCTTTAGATTTGGGAGGGGTGATTTATGTTATCCGGAACGATTGGGTTGGTTAAACATAGACTCACTTTATGTTCGACGTATTGCTGCAGATATGTCCTTCATCTGGAGGATTCTTAACGGCGCAATCGACTGTCCTGCCTTGATGAGCAAAATCTCTCTTTCGGTTCCTCAGAGGTCTTTACGACATCACGATTTATTCTTTGTCCCTCGGTGTAGAACTGATTACTTGATTAATTCGCCTATACCGAGGGCACTTAGGGAATTAAATCGCTATGCCGGTGAATGTGACATTTTTTTTGACTCTCTGTATCGTTTCAGGAAATCATTTATGGAGTCGTTAAGCCGGATCTCTCTACCAGACTAGTGGAGTAAAGTTAAATTTTGTTTGTTTGTTTAAGTAATTTTTCTCTATTTGCCTTTTTCTGACTACTCCTGAACTGGACGTTCTGGTCTGTAGGAGTTGTAATTTAATAAATAAATAAATAAATAAAATAAATATAAATAGGTAGCATTTGACCACTAGGGACAAACTTTTTAGGCAGCGATCTATGTCAAAAGTTTCGTTTTCGGTCAATCGCTGAACTCTAGTTAAAATCCTGGCGTCCAAGTCCTGATATTTAGTCCTTCGCGTTGGCCCCTTGGCCACTCATACACTCCCAATTAATAGTAGTTTTGTTGGTTTTTTTTTCTTTCTGTATTGATACCCTCGTGGATGATAGAGGGTTTTCCTTTTGACGATTCCACCAGTTCCATTTTCAGAATGATTATTATTTATTACTATCATTTTAAGCGATTTATTTACAAGACAAGACAAGAATATTGAGATTAGTCTGTTTTGGATTATTTCTTTTATAGTCGGCTTACTGTAATGTAAATATTTTCATAGGCGTGGAAGTGGGACCATTTTATACTTGGGGCGCGGAATTGGGACGAAAAATAAAAAATTCAGACCAGGCGCGGAAATGGTAACACCCCGCGTCCCACCACCCTAGCATTCAAAGGTAAGATGCGTCCCGACGGTCAGAAGAAACGCCGCGAGAAGGTTGGCTGAGTAGTCTCCCAAAATATTGAGCTTAAATTAGCCCAAAAGTCAAGATTAATTCTCACTTCTCATTCTGAGGGTAGAAATTTTAAGGAGAAGGACTTGATAAATTCGAAACGAGAAATTTCTTTGTTCTGAAACCTCGCCATCGCCGTTCTAATGAACTCTTTATGGGCGGTTTCCATCTGGGCACATTCCAGTCATGCTATCGCCCATCTGTGTACAAAACACAAGCCCTAGCCCATTTGGGCAACCTTTACTGACAAGCGACAACCTATCTGGGTAAATTTTTTATAATGGCGAGGATTCTCTAAATAAAAATAACTTTTGCTAATAAATATAAAAGCTATTATTTAATTAAACACTTTATTTTTCACACTTTATATATACACATCTTTTCAAATAAATTGAGAAATCGGTTCGAAACGCTGGAAATGTGTCTTTGTCTTGCTGATACGTTTCCTAGCACGTCATGAGAAATTTCAGGTTGTCTTCAGTTGACTTCCTTGGCCTGTTAATTGTTCTAGAAATAAACTTTCAAATTGTTGATGTCTCAATTTGTAGGTATCTTTTTCAACGCAGCCACAACGAGATGGATATTAATGTGCCAAGTATGTATAAAATTGGCTATTGTAGTCCGCATGGAAAGATTCAGCCCCGTTTGTGGTGGTCAGATGGCGAAGCGGCCCACATTTTGGGAGGAAACAAAGCGTCCTCTTCTACGAAGTTCACGATTACGATGTAAAAGAATTTAGTTCAGAAGGTGCAGAGGCCATCAGCGAAAGAAATGCGTTGGGCGGGGAAAAAAAATGAGTCCAAAATACCTAAAAATCTTCAGCCACTTTCATTCAGGATCTTTAGTACGATAAGCAGCCAGCATTTTCTTATCATTGGAAATTCTTTTGAACCGTGCCGAATACATAGAACTTACCTCGATTTCAGAAAATTCGTATTTTGACGTTTTGGGGGCAACATCTCATGCGGGGAGCTTTTTTTTTGGAAGATGGGAATAGTTTATATCTTCTCCCCATGTAAGGGTTGTTAAGGCATCTTGAATATCTTGAATGTCTTCAATTTTCAGTAGAAAACAGTTTCTTTTCTTAGTGATACCGAAGTCTTGAATTCAGTCCGTTCTTTGTCCCATGGCTTGTAGAGCTGATGTCTTTATCTTCAATTATCCTCAATCCTGGAGATTGCACAATTTTTCTTCCAATGGTGGAGAGTTGAAAACTATATCATCCAAGAAATGCGATGCTAAGGTCGAATTAAAACGGTCATCTCACCAAAGAATCAAAAAGAAGCTGTTGGACTTAACAATATTGTTTTATATCAGCTGATGTAATCGATGTCACTAAAGTCCGTTTGTCGTCCTATGGCTTGTATAGCTTGTCTTTTTCTTCCATAATCATCAATCTTGCTGCGAAAAGTTAGCTGATGTGGTCAGCAGTCAAGTCCACTCAAGTGATGAATTCACCCAAGAAGAATGTACGCTCGCTCTCGAACACTTCGATGCGTACGAAAATTCGCTCGGCCGAGCTTACATTCTTCTTGGGTGAATCCATCACTTAAGTGGACTTGACTGCTGACCACACTTATATCTTTTTGCTGCAAGATTGATGATTATGGAAGAAAAATACATTAGCTATACAAGATTACAAGCCACGACGACAGACGAATTGAATTCAAGATTTTAGTAACAACTGTAACATCGATGACATCAGCTGATATGAAAACTATAAATTTCGCACATATGTTTTTTTTTCTTCTATAATATGTCATGCGGAAAACTGAATAAAAGTCGAGGTTTTTAAAAACATGTTATTGGGATCCTAATAGACCATTTAATTTTTTTTAAAGAGGGTTTTTCACTACTAGGTGATATCGCCCTCTCGAAAAGTCCATTTTAGGTATATTGGGTTCAATTTAGGGACCGCCCACCTTGAACCCTGGACCCCATTGATGAACGCCGTATCGGAATGTTTGGGATTAACGCCTAGCACGCTCGGCCACCACGACTCCTTATTAAATCTTTAAACCCCCTTTTGCAGGATAGGATAGGTTTTCAATTTACATATTTTAGATAATTATTCACATGTCATAAAATATTCACATAATTACTACTATAAAAACATTTTACAATTTATTATAAATTTTGTAAGAACGCTTAGCTTTCTCTACCTTAGCTTCATTAAGAGGGGAAGCTTCATAAATCAACACTCTTCTGTATCAAATTGATAGAAAAATTATACTAACCATCAACACCGCCAAGTCTTTCGGGTTTTGGATCAGTGAAAAATCACGAAATAATAAGTTATAAGTTATAACGTATAAGTTATAATGAAATGGAAGATTGCATTTTGTATTTTTCCGAGGAAAATTTTTCAGAAAAACTGCTCCCCCTAAACAGCTCATAGTTTTCCAAAAGAATGAGAAAGCGCTTAAAAAAAATTTCAAGTGCTGCGATCTTTTGAATGAGAAACACACTAGGATTGATAGTAGGATGGTTTAATTTGGTGGAAGGTTGTGCATATAAAACAAAAAATATCAAAAGAACTGAAGAATTTTATTTGGGACTAGGGAAAATAAATAGATGTGCGGAGGTACAAGGGAATGTGAAGAAAAAATCTTTTAGGAACTTGGTTTTAGTTGATTACCATCCGTAGTGGGCACCGAATCCGTCGAAGGAGATGTGGGAGACGGCGGGGGCGGCAGAGTAGGCGACTCCGAGGAGACCGGCGTGGGCGACGGGGGCGGCGTAGGCAGACCTGGCGAGGACTGGGGCGGCGACGGCCGGGGCGTAGGCCCTGGTGGCGATGGCGGGGGCGGCGTAGGAAGCGTAGGCAGCGGGGGCGGCGTATCCGATGGGGGCGTGGGCGACGGTGGTGAGACCAGGGTTGGAAACACGGACGTCAGATTTGCTCACGCTGGAGTAAGGGGTGTCGATGGTCTTGTGGTAGGTGGAGACCTGTCCCAAGTTTCCGTAGCTCCTCAAGATGTTTGAGGATTGGGAGGTGATGGCGGCGGGTGCGGCGTAACCGACGGCGGGGGCGGCGTATCCGAGAGCCGGGGCGGCAGCATAGCCGAGGGGGGCACCGACGAGTCCGGCGCTGGCGCAAGCCAAAGTGGCGGCGAGGACGAAAAACTAAAACATTTTTTTAAAAAGAAACTTCCAAATTATTTCATCTCTACCTTGTACATGTTGATTGATCTGCGTTAAAACACTGACTACCTTCCTTTCGCCCTCTCCTTCTTTTTATATTCTCCACCCTTCGCAACGGAAACGCCCTCGGGCAAGGACGGAACTTAAGAATCGTGTGTTAAAATTCACACAAAGGTCAGGGAGATTTTTTTTGTATGCCAATTTTCAATGTTTAAGGTCTAGAATGACTCCTTTTTATAAATACATGCACAATAATTATGTACTACTTTCTCAGTAGTAATGGAGGGATTAGGAGGTGATTAGTAGAATAGAATAGAATTAATTTTATTTGCTTTTAGGATTTACCCTTTACAAATTGAATCGGCATACAGTAAAAAAAAAAAAAAAAAAAATGCAATGAAATAATTGTTTACTATGTAAGTACCTAGTTGTTTAATTATAACATAACAGTGGAACTGAAAATTAAACTTAACAGGAGGGATTAGTATGAGGAATACCATCTCTCATATTCCATCCATATTTATGATACCTAATTCTACTCATTCCTCCCAATCTAGGACTTATTGTATGTACCTACTACCTATCTATCCACAACAAAGTTATTTTGAAAAACATGTTTTGGCTCTCCATCAGCCTCTTCGAACCATTTTTTTAAAATTGAATTGAAAAATCTTTATTATTTAGCTACAAGCTAGTTTTACTGTGCGTTTACAGTGTACAATACTTTTTATTTGACAATTAAACTCTTTAAATTTTTTTTGCATGCTTTAATGTTAACAGGCAGGCAATCTGTTGTATTTGAATGTACAATTATAGTAGATGTGGCCTATGCCTCAGCAAGGCCTCTGAAGTCTTTTTTATTATATTATGTAATCTTTTGTATCTACATTTGGCAGTTTATCATGCAGTGCTTTCCAAATAAAAATCATCAAGTTCATGAATAAATAAATATTGTTAGACATTTAACCACTCTAAATTCTCTAAAAGATTGACACTATGAGTTCTGTAACTTTTGTTCAGTATTATTTTCATCCCTTTGTTCTGTAGACTTTGCATTTTCTCTATACATATATCCTTTATTAGTGTAGTACAATATTTTACTACAATAATTAAAGTGTGGAAGTATTGTACTATTGAGTTATAGATAACTTTTTTAGAACTCTTGGCAGAAATGTTTGTCTCTTTAGTGACAGACTTTAGGCAGTCTCTTTTGGGAGAAATGACCTTCAAATATTTAGTAAGATGTGGGGGTTAGGGAAATCCTTTTACTTGCAGGAAAGCGTGAGCGTGATGCTGGATTGATTTGACAAAAACGCGATATAATGTGCACATTGAACTTTTTTTTTTTGCTCTTATTCACTCATTTTGTATTATAAGAGCCCCTTGCCACACTACCTCAGGATATAGAAGGGGAGCCAAATTTTCATCAAAAACCCCAAAATCAACATTTATAAAGACTGATTTTTTGTTTTTTTTTGTTTTTTGTTTTTTCAATGCTTACAGTTATGGCAAACCAAATAGCACAGTCATCAACATCGGAATCAAAATCAGAATGGAAAATACAAAAAACAAAAGTAGGTAAAAGTAAAGGTTTTCATCAATTTCAGTAAAAAAAAAAAAAAACCCTCACTTTAAGGTTTTAAAAGACAATGTTTCGTCATTTTTTTTTTTTTCTGTTCACAAACAACCCCAAATTAAGAGCACATTTTTCTTCAAGAAACGTCCAAGTTAACATTCTAACACTTTTTAGCGGATTTCCGGAAGAAAGCAAGCTATTGGGGTCGGCCTCACGGAGGCTTTCGGCTTAGAAGCAAATTCCTGGATCCACCTCTGCCTAGTTAGAACATGGATGGGTGGTCACTCTAGTCATATTCATGTTCTAAACGCGGCGCTGTATTCCCTATCTCCCAACTCAGGGGATTGAGACAATGAGTAGTACCTTTAGTGAGGTACGATTTGGTCAAACCCTTCAAATATTTGTATAAGACGTTTGACCACTTCTGACCGTGCCTTTGGCTAAGGAGGGCTAGCCTCCCGGACGTATCAAAACCTCTGCCTCAAACCCATGATTTTGGGAGAGGTCATAAACCATACCAGACCAAATCCGAACCATGCCCATAAGCGACTTCCAAGTATGTATTCAATGGAAATTATTCGAAATGATAAAAAAACTGGTTGGTTTCGTGTTTTTTCCATAATAATTTTCTGATTAAAATTTACGAAAAAAAACCAGACGTATGACCTTCCTGTTAGAGGCACGCCCAACCTTTTCTCGCCCCCCATTGGTGTCAACGAAGTTCTAGCTCCATTCAATGATCTAATCCGACCCATTTCTTCAAGGAAATTTGATTGTTTTACCGTTAACAACTTTGTTTACATTATGGGACCCACTTAATATATAATTAAATAAATTTTTAACCAATTTCTTCTGTACTTAATGGACATGAAATTCAGAAGTAGACGAACCTATGACGTGCTTATGCTAAAAGTCTAAATTTTTTTAAACAAAAATCTTCCAAAATGACAACTTCTCACTTGCCACTTTCTGCAAACACCCCAACAATTTTATGTACAAAAGTCAATATTTTAAATATTCGATAAGTTTATAGATTCTAAACTCCGCAGAAAGATTCTGAAATCGAAAAAAGAAATCTACCTCAAAAAAGACCTTCGAAGTTATAATCAAAAAAACCAATAAGTGCCGCATGAATTATAATTTTTTTCCTCCATTCTTTAAAACGTTTTTTCGTTATTATTTGGTTGGCCATGTAAGCATATTCGTAACCCTATATTTTGATAGAGGAAGGTCGTAAAAGGTCAAAAGTATCAATAGCAAGGTTGACACATTTCGGCACAATTTTATTGTATGGACCTTCGAAAAATATTTTAGTTCGAAATGAGGTTTTTAAATATGAACCCATAAAAGTCAAGTGGGGGGTCAATTACCTAAGTTTGTTTGATCTTCATGGGCGGATAAATTGGCAAAATCGACCTTGTGAAGTCTGGCCTAGATTCTGGCCGCTTATTTTGAATATAATTACCAGCGTTTATGTCTCGTCGATCAGTTATTATTGCCGTTTTGAGGGCGAGAAAATAAATAAGTCTCGGCCACCTGGCTGAGCTTCATAAACTGGAAAACAACAAGAATTGAATTTTTAAAATTTTTATTTTGTGTTCTTCGAATTTTTATCTAGGATGTTTTCGTTTTAAATTTGTCCATCATAACCTCTTGGATCGCAAAAATATCCGTATCTTAAGAGAGTACATTTTTTCGAGCAGCACTTTTCCGGTGCGTCACTAAAACACTTCAAAAAGTCAAATATCCAATTGATGTTTGCATGAAGTTACCAGTTGAAAGTTTTTTAAACATTCAGCGCTCACGATTGGGACAAATAAAACTCCTGCTAATGAAACAAAAAGGACAAAAACGCTTAAGGATTCCATTTGATCAGTTTTATACAACTTCAAATTGTACTAGATTGGTTTTCTTATTTTTTTTTCTTTTAAATTGGCTTTGCAATCGGCATTAGCCATACTATATTAAAGATTTCACACCTTAGAACATGATATTCGATGCAGCCATGCTTTTGTAAAGTATATAAGGGGGAAAAAAGATGAAAGTCACTTTTTTGTCGATTTTGAGATATTAGTGCTATCTAGGGGCAATCAAGGGAGTATATCATTTGATAGAACAACAAGGGGGGGGGGGATTGTTCATGGAAAGATTTGGGATGAGGGGAAAATAGATGAATGTTACAGGCATTACAATAGGATATTACAAAAGGATTAATGGAAATGAAACTTTTTTTTCTTCTCTTCCTAGGCTCCTAATTTACCTATTAGTGGTCTCTTAATGAATTTTTTAAAGAAAAAGTATGGGAAAATCATTATTTTTTATTTATCAAAGTTTTCTACACTCTGTTTTTGAAGGGCCTAATTGCACACATTTCCACGTTTCAAAATTTTGCAAGATCTACTGCAGCAACTCATCGGATCAACGGGAGAACACTAAAAAACATGCGATTTAGGGGGGAAAAATTTTAATTTCACGGCCATTGAGGGTTTAATGCAAGCCATGCTGTGGTGACTAAGTTGGACGAGGCCATCGCCATAAAATGCTGCAGCAACAAAAACGAAAACGAAAAACCAGACCAAAGATAATTTTTTTCTCTCTATCCATTCGATTTAAAATTTTCTGTTACGTTTAAAAAGGCCGTGAAATTTTTATCAAACTTTTCCATTGGAAAATTATTTCAATTGGAAAAATTTAAAACTTGATCTGCTGGCACCAATTTTACTCTTCAAACCTCGATTTCGAAGTTTTTCGACGAAAATTTTACTCTTAAAACCTCGGTTTCGAAGTTTTTCGACGAAAATATTATTCTTAAAACCTCGATTTCGAAGAAAATTTTACTCTTAAAACCTCGATTTCGAAGTTTTTCGACGAAAATATTATTCTTAAAACCTCCATTTCGAAGAAAATTTTACTCTTCAAACCTCGGTTTCGAAGTTTTTCGACGAAAATATTATTCTTAAAACCTCCATTTCGAAGAAAATTTTACTCTTCAAACCTCGATTTTGAAGTTTTTCGACGAAAATGTTACTCTTCAAACCTCGGTTTCGAAGTTTTTCGACGAAAATATTATTCTTAAAACCTCCATTTCGAAGAAAATTTTACTCTTCAAACCTCGATTTCGAAGTTTTTCGACGAAAATATTATTCTTAAAACCTCCATTTCGAAGAAAATTTTACTCTTCAAACCTCGATTTCGAAGTTTTTCGACGAAAATTTTACTCTTAAAACCTCGATTTCGAAGTTCTGTACCACCGAACTAAGACTAATTTGGTTCATTGTGATTAGGAACCCCACTAAAGTTCAGTAAATTATATTTTCCGGTTGGTACCTATCTCAAACCGCCTTAAAGTTTTCAGATTATGCTGTTACTCATAACCGATTGACGTTGCTGGTTTAGTATCAATGTGATTCTGTTAAAATTATTTTACCTACTCATTCGATGCATCCTGAAGAGAAGGCGGGGTTTTTCACAAAACTGGTGGCTGGTTATTCGTCTTTTTCCCATCAATGAAAACAGATGAAGAGTTTTTTACCATTACCACTATCGGGATACCTAGGTTGTGGTGTTTTCTTGGGAGAAGAAATAGGGAAAGGTTTATTTTGGTTAAAGGGATGGTTTTAGTAGTGTCCTTGTGGAAATTTTGCCAGATTGTTCAAGTAGCTGCATGTTGGGGTAATTTATACTTACTTGCGGGCCCCTCCTCCATTGTATTCATAAAACCCATCCTTCCCCATTTTGAGGAGTACCATTGCCTCACTCCCTTGGGGAAGACGGAGAGACTACACGACCGCAATCCAGAAAAATGGAACCAAAGTTTCTCTCTCCTATTGAACAAACGACTGCTTTTTATTTTTTATAAAACCTTCGGCAGCCTATAAGTTTCAGATTATGCGTCACTCATGATCGGTAGACATTGCTGGTTTAGTATTACGTAGTTTACTTCGACTCTAAATTATTTAATATAAAAAAATCCGAGTTCATTGCCACTTCTGATGCAATAAGACAGCCAGGTCATCGATAAAACAAGTGGTTTGCAGCGGTAGAATTGCTAATAAGGATATTTATTTGACATTAGGAGGGAATAGAGGAGGCGGATTTTGGAAGACGAGAGCAGAAAACCCTCCTCTACCTATCAGTTTAAAATCTGAGTATAATCAACGAAAAATTGGTGGATTCTGCAACAGATTAATACAACAAGTTAATTCGGAGGATTTTGTACGATAATTTAGTGGTCAATCCTTCACATCCTTGTGTCACAGAACATTGGAAAAATAGCCAAGAGATATCTAACTATCCTTGTCCCCTTCTGTCACAGTACCTGCTAAGGCGTATGCCTAAGTTCACGAGGTGAAGCTTCTATGATCTTTCCAGTCTGGCGGACACCAGGGCAACAAATCCTCCAGTACAAGGAGGCATGCTACCAATTTCTACCATAGATTTTTCTGAGTAATCCCCATATGCCTATACGGGATATTTAATTAATAATTACCTACCTGCCTTCATATTTATCGCTTCGAAATTAGCAACTCGGACCACTCTTTCGTTAAAGTTCACGTATGAAATTTAAAAAATGGATTTCTCGTAATTAATTGAAGACCCGGATAAAAAGAAAAGGAATCGATGCGGGCAAAAAAGACTTGAACGGGCCTAGATGTTAGTTACACAACATACTTTTGACCTTCAAATAATAAAGGAGTTTCTGAAGAAAGCAAAATATTGATTTTTTTTCATATCCATACTTGATACTTATTTTAGTAGAATTTCAAAACAATTTTTAATTTTCAATCTCTTTGGGGGGCTGTGTTTTGCTGTTTGTTTCTTTATACAGATTAGGTGGCTAAATCCAAAATTAAGGAATAAGTAATGAATCATTTCATTTTATAAGAGGGAAGTGAAAATAAGAACAAAAAACAGTTCAGCCACTATTCGTGAACTTTCCTTTTTCCATTTTTTTTTTTCACGTTTATTACAAATTTTCTCTGAAATAGTCACTTATCTTATTTCCTTTTTGGTAAATTCCAATAATAGGCTTAAAATTATTCCTTTTTCACGCTCGTTATTTAATAGTTATGGCATCCTGAGAAGAAAAATTGTGCAATCTCGACCTTTCTGACTATTACCAAATTACACAGAGACGTTAAAACAATCTGGATTGACATGGAAGAAAAAGTTCGTTAAAGGCCAATCGCATTATTTTTGAGCCGGAATGGGAACAGTCAAGGGCGGAACATGGTTTTTCAAATAATCAAAAAAATTGTAAATATTTGTTTTTTTATTACTTAAAACTATGTACAAAAATAGGAGACATGGTAATACCGTGATGGTACTTAGGTTTTATGGAAGGTTGATGTGGGATGATGAGGCAGTCGTTTTTTTTAAATTATGGGAGATGAATTACCATCCGTAGTGGGTACCGAATCCGTCGAAGGAAAGGTGAGCGACGGCGGGGGCGGCGGAGTAGGCGACTCCGACGGGGGCGGCGACTTTGGCGATGGCGGGTGCGGCGTATGCGCTGACCGGGGCGTGGGCGTAAGATGCGTATGCGGGGGCGGCATAAGTCTTAGCGATGGCGGGTGCAGCGTAGGCGACGGGGGCGGCGTGAGCGTAAGAAGCGTATGCGGGGGCGGCATAAGTCTTAGCGATGGCGGGGGCGGCGTAGGAGAGGGGAGCGGCGTGGGCGTACGAAGCGTAGGCCGGAGCGGCGTAAGTCTTAGCGATGGCAGGGGCGGCATAAGCTACCGGAGCGGCGTGGGCGTACGAAGCGTAGGCCGGAGCGGCATAAGTCTTAGCGATGGCCGGGGCGGCGTAGGCGACCGGGGCAGCGTGAGCGTACGAAGCGTAGGCGGGGGCGGCAGCATAAGCAGCCGGTGCTCCGAGGTATCCAGCGTTGGCGCAAGCCAAAGCAGCGGCGAGAACGATGAACTGAAACATCAGAATCGTTTAATAAAATAACGAAAAATTCCACTTTCACTCCGATTCCAATAAATAGATCTCCCAAGGGAGCGCCTTATTTCAAAAGTCTATTGCACCACGTTTGACCCTTGCCCAAGAGCATGCGATCTTCAGCAGACACGCCTTCATTAAATGTTAATTAACAAAACTTCAGACTTCAAACCCACATTCATTAGCAAAGAATAAATTTAGCTTTTTCAAACTTAAGAACGCTCCTATGATATTACAAATTCTCTGTCAATCTTCAAGCTAAAGGGAGCTGAGAAAACCTAACGATCATTTTAGGGTCCTAAGAGATATTTGTTGGCAAAATTAGAGTAAATTCCTCAACTCAGAAAGGAAATGAAATTGTGAAAATTTCAGAACATTTCCTTATCGATCTAAAGATGAGTCAAATTTTAAGTGAACCAACAAGCGAGATGAAAGTCATTTTCTAGTTGAGGGTTCACTCCAACTAAAGCTTGAAGTTGATGATAGGAGGATGTAACCCCTGAATCCTGAAAAAAAGTGACAACTTGATATTTAATGGCTTCCTATGGACCGATATACTTGAAATTTTACACAGCCATTCTAGAATACGATAATAAGAATCCCTCAAAATTTCATATCGATCGGTTCACAGGGACTCGAGATATAGAACTTCAAAAACCAGGTTTTTCACTGTTACAATGTTCTTCTTCTTCAGTTAGCCAGGGCTACAGCCTAAACCAATGAACCAATTGACCTGACATTTTGCACAGACCTTCTTAAGATGGGGGGGGGGAGGTTGGACCTTTTTAATACGTCTGGAGTAATACCTAGCGGACCGCAACTTCTACACGACCGATTTTAACCAAATTTTACACAGATCTTCTCTAATACAATAGAAAAAGGAAGCCCTTAAAATTTTAAGTCGAGATATTAAAATTTAAAGAATCACGATTCCCTATTGGGGAAAAAGGGGGCTTTTGTAATACTATGAACAAAAATGGTATAATAGTTAAGGTAATAAAGAAAAGTTAAAGTAAAGGTGATGAAAAGAGAAGAAAAACTGTAGTTTTTTGGATATTAATTAGCACTAGTAGGAATGTGTATCTACTTCTCCTAATAGTGCTCGTTTTCTTAAGAAAAAAAAAATTGTTTAAAAAATTGTTAATAAATGTTTAAATTTAAAAGATTAATTTGGATGTAGGTGCCTATATGTAGGTAAGTATAAGTAAGGATATTATGAATGAAGCACACTTGGTACATTGTACCTTTGTATGTTTATGTTTGTATGTTGTATGTGTGTGATTTTTGGGTATTCTCACCTTGTACATGTTGATTGTAAGACGTTGTTTTGAAGTCTATACTTTTCGAATTGGCTCGCATTCACTTTTATACTCGTAAGAGGGCAAAGCGTAAAACGCCCGACGCGGCGGGGGCTACGCCCGGGTAGAAGGGGGATCGAAAACCCTAAAGGGAATTACGCAACTGTCAAATCTGTGTCGGATTATTCTCAAGAGACGTCATCATCATCACCTGAGGGCGGTAACGAAGGGGGGAGGAGCCCTTTCAAAACGAGTGAAAATATTAAGTTGAAGAGGGGGTGTCTTTCGGATGGGTGGGAATGTCGAGTGTTACGATTTTGACGGCGGGATGAGAGGGATTTCACGGGATGGAATTTTTTAGTCGCGGAAAGGACGACTCGCCGATCACTTCAATACCAAGGATATAATTTTGTCAGTTATAACTTATAACAAACAATAAATTATCTTCACAAAATATTTTATTTTCATTCTTATTCCACTAGTTTCTTAATTCTGTCTGCTACGTGTTTTTCACCTCCTCCGTTCCAAAATCAGGAAGTAGGTACATATTTATATAAAACTTTATACTTCTTGATTTATTTTAAAGGATTTACTGCTGTGGTTTTGATGTCTTATTTGGGCGCATATTGCCTACCCTATTCGCGAATATTGAAAAAGGAAGGATTTCACCAACTTTTTCATTTGTATTGTACAAAATATTGCCATTAGAATCACTATCACCTATTTTATGTATTAAAATTAATATAAAACGTATATGTATAAACCATTTTTCTCCTTAATTTCTGTAAAGGTCATCGATTTGAATTGATGAAACTTGAAGACTTTATAAAACTTTGGGTGGGAAGATGTTCAAAATTTCGAAAAGCTTCGTTTCTATGCACCCCTTAAAGTCTCTCTATTGATACTATGTACCACTTTACCTCCAATAGAAAAAATAATTCATGAAATCCTGCAATTGGACAATTTTTAATCCTTTAAAACTTGAATGAAACTTGTCTTACTCATTTGGCCAAAACAGTTAATGCAGTTTATGATTTTTTTTCTCAGGATATCGAAATAATGTTGACAAAAGCGATGTTTTGACTGAAAAATTGAGTATTCATTCACTTTTGTTAAAGATCTTTTTTAGGATTCTTTAAGGTCTATTTAGCAAAAGAATGTAACAAATAATAATTATGTAAATCGATTTGTACATTTTTGCGTAAAAATTTTATCACATTCTTTTCCTACAACATTGGATTTGCTGAAGGCATAGCAAATAGGAATTGAGGACCGATCGGCTTGAAATTTCTGAGGTCTGTATAAAATGTCAAGTCAATCGTTCCACAGGATCCGACATCTAGACATCCATTAAAGATACACTTGGTAGGACGACTGTTACAATTTGGACGGTCTGGGCAGTCTGGGCGATTTGGGTGGTTTGGGCGGTTTGGGTTTTGGTGGTTGAGAGGGTGAGAAGGTCTGCATAAAATTTCAAGACAATCGGTCCACAGGATCAGATATCTAGACACTCATTAAACGTACACTTTGCATAGTTTCGTAAAAATGCATGGATTATATGCTTGGTGGGGAGGAACGCTACCGCGTCCCTAGATTCAGAATGAGTGTGCCCTAAATGTCTAAGACAACATTATGTTTTCTGATCTACTTAAAATTTTTAGAGCATTGATCACTCATAAAAGAACGGCAGTACTAATTTCTTCACTTTTTATGTAGCCGATAAAAACTTTTGTCTTTTTCGATATTTAAAAACAACCTTTGATTATCATTTATCACTATGAAAGGCAGATAATTGAAATTACCCACCAAACGTGTTTTTAATGCTACTTAGTAGTTCAAAGAGGCGACCTTGATTTTAGGTTTGCATGAGGTGTCGGATTATCAGATTCATTCTTAGGACTGCACCTACTCCTATCAATAAAACAAAAAGAAAAGACGTCATCGATTTATTTAAAATCCCTAAAATATACCTTAGGGTACTTTACCTCTTTTGTCTTTCTTGAGCAATAAGTGCATGTTAGCATTGAATTTTTTTTTCTGAACACAAATAAGGAGTGCGAAGCAATATAACAAATGTACACCAATCCGTAATATGGTAATTTCCTTCTCGAACAAGCTATCAAGTCAGTAAAATTTGAAACTCGACATAAATCTTCGTTTAAAAAGAAGTAAAAAAATGTCCACTTTTTGTCTCGACAAGGTCGAAATTCGGCGACGCTTTTCATCAACCCACATCGAAAGCAAAAGGAATTTTACAGCCGGAAACGGACATTCAAGATATCAGGTGGGTACCGAAATTCTGAGAAAATTATAAATGGCAAAGGTTAAAGCATTTCCACATATCACTTTAAAACCACTAATTGGGCCAATTGAGATAAAATGATCTGTTCCTTAAACGCTTATTCCTTGGCACAAATGGAACATTTCACACGAGACGATTAAGACTAAATTTGGCTTTGTTTTAGTCATTTCGGATTCAATGTCAGAGAAAATCCTGAGAGGAAAAGGCTTCATTTTTTCAAAATTTAGAGTAGGCGTCGTGGTGGCCGCGCGTGCTAAGGCGTTAATCCCAAACATTGCGATATCCGGCGTTCATCAATGGGGTCCAGGGTTCAAGGCGGGCGGTCCATAAATTGAACCCAATATACCTAAAATGGACTTTTCCGATGGGAGAACACCACCATATCACCTAGTAGTGGAAAACCCTCTTAAAATTAGAGTGACCAGTCAACTTTGCAAGTTCCCCATGCTTTACGTTTTACTTTCTTCATTAACCTTGAACTTCTTTTCTCACTCTTTCTTGATTTAAAATCTTCCGAAATTGGCAAAACCGATTTAAAATATTCTTTTAATTTAATTTTAATTCATTGACCTCAAATTAACGAGTGATGAAATTTCAATTTAAAGACCACACATATAGAATAAGAATTCTTGATTTCAAGAATTTGGGAACTTCTTTTCAAAAGGAAATCATCAAAAAAGGCTTTAACAACTCAATTTAATGTTGTTTTGACATTAAAACACTTGTTGACACCAATTAATTAGTCGTGCGGTTATAAACATACACGATAAACCAGCCAAGCGTGAACTTAACTCGTTCAACGACTTCCAGTCTTTAATTTCATTCGTACGTCTCACTGTAGCTGATTTCCAAAGGAAAGAAGCTCTTGAGGCCGGTGCTTGGGGGCCATAAAATATATTTATAAGAAAATTCACTTTTAGGTCTGGTTTTTGAAAGAAGTGAGATTTTTGATAAGACCTCCCGAATCTATCAAATCCTGAGGATGAATCGAACTTACAGGAGGTACCTAGCTTCATTACCTTTGGAAATCACCTAAAATAAAACTTTTTTCAATACCTACAAAGACTGAAATTGAAAAGTAGAAAAAGGCCATTTTTCTCTTTCAAAGGGCAAAGTACTTAACGTGACAATCGTCGAAACAATCGCGTTTCGAAACGGTAAGGCAAAACGTTAGAAATATTGACCGTTTAATATCACCTCTTTTCTAATCTACTACTTTGGGTGAAAGCAGATTTTCAAATGTCAGGCAAGAAATTACAATTTTAAATGCTCCTCGACTATTTAATTGGATGAATTAAACTTCCAAGAAGCCTTCTTCCACCAGCGTGATAATAAATTTTTAGAAATAATAAATTTAAATAATAAACCGTTGAGTATTTTGAAATAAAAGGGATTGTAAACGTGCAAGCCGAACCATTTGTACAATAATTGAACACGACAGGGGGGCAATAAATGATTTTAGACGCATATGAAAGCCCGATTTGTTCGTTGGCTAATATAGCCCCAGCCCTATTCTTTCACAAGGACCGATATTCCGACAAGGTTAATTATTAGTTTCCTGTGTGGAAATGCTATTTTTTCAAAACATGTTTTCTTTTAAACCTTCACGCTTTTTTAAAATCGAGCATTATCACGAACAAATCAATTAGATCTGTAATTATGAAATTTAAGTAACAGCAAAAGTAAGGGCAAAATAGGATTGTAAATTCTGCATTTCGTGAGGTTTTTTTAATATAAACTTATTGAAACTTCGTCCTTCATCATTTTGTCATCATTTCACACTTTTGGAGAAATCAGTCGAAGGACCTGTTTACTGATTTGGTTCTATTTATCAACAAAACTCGGTTTGCGGTTTTTATTTTAAATGATTGCCTTCATGCAGCCGTTTTCATCAAAGATCTTTCCACAAAAGGAAGTTTACTCGAAATCATTAAGGGCGATTTGCGAATGTCTGCAATTGTGAAAAAGAACCGTGGGCTGAGCTCTTGCTGCGAATGGGCTTCCACAATCGACATGGGGTAGTAAATCGGGAGGATACTGTAAAGTTTTGCCAGTTGGTCTACTTTTTGAACGCCTAATCTGTCAAGCCTGTACAATCTGGCAGAATCGGGCTTTTGATAGTGTTGGCATTTGGGGGACTTATCTCGAATTTGGCTACCTATACTTTTTTATGGCTGGATCTGGGAACCCTGTAATCTGACAGAGTCAGGCTTTGATCTGTCTTGCCAGTTTGGACGATTTATCACAAATTGGGCTACTTTTTAAGGCCCAATCTGGCAACCCTGCAATCTGACAGGATTGGGTTTTTGACAGTCTTGCCAGTTTGGGCGATTTATGACAAATTAGGCTAATTTTAGAACGCCCAATCTGGCGACCCTGGAGTTTCTGACGAATTCGGGCTTTTGACAGTGTTGGCTGTTTGGGCGATTTATCGCACATTGGGCTAATTTTGAAGGTCCAATCTGGCAGCCCTGTAATCTGACAGAGTCGGGCTTTTATCAGTCTTGCCAGTTTGGACGATTTATCACAAATTGGGCTACTGTTTGAAGGCCCAATCTGGCAGCCCTGTAATCTGACAGAGTCGGGCTTTTATCAGTCTTGCCAGTTTGGACGATTTATCACAAATTGGACTAGGTCCCATTTTATGACCCAATCTGGCAACTCCGTATAATCTGACAGAATCGTGTTTTTGACAGTGTTGCCAGTTTGGGCAATTTATCACAAATTGGACTAGGTACCTTTTTATGGCCCAATTTGGCAACCCTGTAATCTGACTGAGTCGTTCTTTTAACAGTGTTGTCATTTTGGGCCATTTAAATCAAATTGAGCTACTTTTTAAAGGCCCAATCTGGCAACCTTGCAATCTGATTAAGTCGAGCCTTTGACAGTGTTGACAGTTTGGGCGATTTATCGCCAATTTTGATAATTTTTTAAGACCCAATCTTGCCACCTACTGACCAGAAAAGTAAATTATCTC
The DNA here is from genome assembly GCA_018703685.1 of Orius laevigatus. Classification (NCBI taxonomy): domain Eukaryota; kingdom Metazoa; phylum Arthropoda; class Insecta; order Hemiptera; family Anthocoridae; genus Orius; species Orius laevigatus. The sequence goes on from JAGWEN010000746.1 coordinate 25,686, forward strand.
TTCATCAATAAACCTTTCCTCAAATCATCTCTAACCATAGATTCACTAAAATACCAACAATTTGCACTATCTACCTACTTCTGCAGGTTATAAAGCCACAATTTTTTAATTTAATATTATTTTTATCTAATAACTAGGTAGTAATAAAAATACTAAAATCGACCTTTCCAAAAAAAGGGCGAATGTCGATCAATCACTATCGGCAATGAACCCAATCTTTCTAATTAATCATCCATTCCTCGGACGAGACGAATAATTTACATGATAAAATCGAACGTTTATCGTCTGGATCTTAATAAATAATAGGGGATTAGCGATATCTGAAAAAACAGAACATTTGAAGGAGAGTCAATTTTTGGGAATCCATGAGTATCAAGCAGTTTTACCAATTTAAACTCCCATTGTTAGCATATTGTTGTGCTTAAAAAAAGTGAAAGTAAAACCTTATACGACATCGTTATCAGAATGGAATAACAAATTTACATTCCGAATCTTAAAACAATTACAATAATTGAAAACGGCTTCACCAATCTGATCAAACGAAATGCCGTAGAGCTGGAAAAACTGGAGCGAGGTTTTAACTCTCGTCATCCTTTATTTCCGCTCTTATTAAATGTTTCGAGTATTTCTTTATGGGCGTGACTTCCAAGATAAAATATAAAGAGTTGCCTAAAGGGCCGTTATTCTAATTTATGATAATTCAACGATTAAACGCCTCTTTATTGCTTCGATCATTCATCGATCACGATTGAATGAGTTAACACGATCGTAGGAGAAAATTTAACAAACATTGGCTTGGATGATAACGATTGTTGTATCATCTTTGTTTTGTTGCAAATAAAAGGTCTGGTATGGAGGAGGAACCCATTAACTTGAACTTTCTCAAAAATTAGGGGCTCTACAGACCTCTCCACAAACGTTACAGGTCTTTTCATGTCCGATAAAGATCAAAGGTCAAAGGTCTACTGAGTCTCCTTGACTCCTTCCCGAAATCTCGGGTTCAAAGGAAATACAATGACTTTCTTTTGAAAAAGTTAAAAAATTAACCACCAGTGTTATCCAACTTTGATAAAATTTTTAATCAACTGGCGTGCTGTCTTTGCTTTATACCAGGAATATGTTGGTTTTTTAAACTAATATTTTGAAATGCACCACATTTCAAATTAGGTTGAAGGTTTACATAACAAAAGTAAAATATACACGCGTTGTCGCCCATTGTACACCTTAATTGTTCCTCGTCCTCGATCTTATGGGTGAAAAAACAACTTTCTTATCAAACAAAAGTGAGTTTTTATCATATTTTAAAGCCCATGTTTACCTATAAAAATGGTCACCTTGATCCGAATCTATTGAAAAAATAAAAAAAAGCGGTGACGAATCGAAGATAACGATCGCGTTTAATTAAAGGTCCGGTCACGGGTTCGTTTTTGGCCGAAAAACATTTTTTCCGTATTCTCGCCCTGGTTAGCTCTCAGAATACAAAATGCTAATTGCAAATCAAACATATTACAACTGTTACGTGTTTTTTTTGCTCGTGGAAAGGTCAAAATGGTGAATGTGGATTGTGTGAACACGTAAAAGACGATTGAAATAGAAGGGATAACAAATGGTTCGCGTCTCCCACGTCAAAAGTTCGTGATTTTTCCCGAATCGCTAACTGGATTTAGCAACGGATCGTAATTTCAAAAAAAGAAAAGGCATAAAAATAGTCATCGGCTATAATTTGATGTGATAAATGGCCAAATGGGGCTCATTTCAAAATAAAGTTTGGAATTTTCAAGTTTTCAGGTGTAGGGTTTAGAGAAGAAAATATTCTAACCAGGGGCGGACTGGCCCGTGGGGACAGAACCCCCCCCCCGAGAATACATAGAGGCGGCGCCCCCCCCGGGTCAGGACGTCAGGTTCTATTTTGCTCAGTGGCTCCCAAACTGGAGGCGCCCTCCCCCCTAGGGAGCTGTGGGAAAGCTCAAGATTTTTTTTTGTGTGCAAATATCCCCAAAAATTCGTGAAAAACGTCAAAATCAACATTTAAAAGCCAAATTTTAGTCAAAAACGTCAAAATCAACATTTGTAAAGCCTAATTTTAGTCAAAAAAAAAACCACAAATTTAAGAAGCCAAATTTTCGTCCAAAAACCTCAAAATCAACATTTGTAAAGCCCAATTTTGGTTTTAAAAAAACCCCTCAAACTAAACATTTATGAAGCATAATTTTCCTACAAAAACCTCAAAATCAACATTTAAAAAGCCAAATTTTTGTCAAAAACCTCAAAATCAACATTTGTAAAACCTAATTTTAGTCCAAAAAAACCTCAAAATCAACATTTATGATGCCTAATTTTCGTCCAAAAACCTCATATTCAACATTTATGAAGCCAAATTTTCGTCAAAAAACCTCAAAATCAACGTTTTAAGTGCGACGATTTTATTTATTTTTGTCAAAAACCTCAAAATCAACATTTTAAAACCCAAATTTCATTCAAAAACCTCAAAGTTAACATTGAAAACTTTAGGGGGGGCAAAAGGTTTTAATTTGTTTAAAAGGGGGGCGAACTGTGAAAAAGTTTGGGAACCTCTGTTTTTGCTGAATATATTTTTCTAAGAGCCAATTTTCTTAACTGAAAACCCACCCACACCCTATGGTCCCAGTCCGCCCCTGATTCGAACTGCGTCCTCGGAAGTTCTTTTAGAAATTGTGGGGCACGTTACATGGGATACTCTGTATTTTATGAGCTAGGGACGTGGCAGCGTTCCGCCTCCCCAAAAATTGGAAATTTCGATAGAACGAGACCTAATGAAGTGCTCTAATCGGAATTCAGAAATTTCACAATTTCCCAACCTTGAGCACATTTCGGAATTTATTCAGCCTTAAAGGTTCCCTCTTTTATTTCGTTCGTGATACAATTGACAAGAAAATGATTCAAAATATCAACCGGTTTGAAATGCCGTCTTTTAATAATGAGTTTCTTCTTGACGAGAAGTGATTCAGTTTCATAATTGCTTTTCAGTTCGCATGAAAACATTTAAAAAATATTGAATATGAACTTCAACTTTTTTCCGCAATTTCTTAAGGCGTCTTGTACACTAAACCAGTAATACTTGACTACTTTGAGACACTGTCTATCTGACCTTCTCTTAATGGAGAAAGACCTCAAAAAAACAGTTTTGTTATGCAATTAGAATGAATCACTAGTCAAAATCAGGGTGGGACAACCTAAATAAATAAGAAAATAAAACGTTTCTGATGACTTCATATTAGAAATTGGGGTGAGGCCATTTGGTAACCCCTTGAAGAAGAAGCATGGAAATCAAAAGGGTCAAAAATGAACTTTTTTTATTCCTGAAAGGCAATTTTGAAATGAATTTTTTTTTATTGTTCTAGAATGTTTGATGCCAAAAGAAATTAAGAAACCGGTCTGACCGATTTCGTAAAGGTCAAATCCTTTCAGGGAAGTGTATCATTAATTTGTCCGGAAGAAGAAAAAAAATAAATAAAAATACTGGTATGGAGGAAACTTTTTCGTTTTTGTATATTACAAACAAAGGTCATTATCATACCACGATTCCCTTATTATGCAAAGCCCTCAAGCGAACGTTTACAATCGAGACGTCAACTTATTGTTCTATTGCTTATCAAAGCGATTTTAGATACGAACTGACCCTAAAGAAAAAAAAATTTAACTTTTATTTATTTAATTGTATTAATTTATAATGAGGAAGCAATAAAAATATTTAAACCTAAAAAACATTTGCATCACCTCATCTTCGTTATCTAAAGGCCATGGTTCATCAAAATGACCTTTTTATATCTTCAGTGACATCCCTGATCTTAAAAAAACAATTTAAAAAAAAATCTTGTTTTTGTAGGTGGGGAATCTGTCAAAATAACATTGTTGTGTGGATTAATTTTGTTTGCGAAGAGTTTTATTTATGAAAATAGACCACTTATGTGTTAAATAATATATTTGTGAACGGTAATTGAGATTGTTTATTTACTTTATGATGAAAAAAATGAGCTAAAATTCCTTAATAAAGGAAGCTATTGTAATACCATGAAATATTCTCTTTCAGAAATGGGTCAAGGAGAATGAGGGTCAAAATGACCCAGGTATTTATCCTGAAATGATAAAAAGGCAACTGTCGAAGTGATAGGTGCTTAAGAACTGGGGTCATTTTGACCCTAAACTTCTTTAATAAAGGAAGCTATTGTATGTAATACCATGGAATCTTCTCGTTCAGAAATTTCAGGGTCAAAATGACCCTGGTATTTATCCTGAAAAGAAAAAAAGACAATTACTGTGAAAGTAATGTGTGGTTAAGAACTAGGGTCATTTTGACCCTAAACTTCTTTAATAAAGGAAGCTATTGTAAATACCATCGAATCCGCTATTTCAGAAATGGGTGAAAAAAGAATGAGGGTCAAAATGACCCTGGTATTTATCCTGAAAACTGAAAAGATAAAACGCAACTGTTGAAGTGATGGGTGGTTAAGAACTTTTTTTGACCCTAAACTTCTTTAATATAGGAAGCTTTTGTATACCATGAAATGGTCTTTCAGAAATGGATCAAGGAGAATGAGTGTCAAAATGACCCAGGTATTTCTCCTGAAAACTTAAAAGATAAAAAGGCAACTGTTGAAGTTATAGGTGCTTAAGAACTGGGGTCATTTTGACCCTAAACTTCTTTAATAAAGGAAGCTATTGTAATACCATGAAATCTTCTCTTTCAGAAATGGGTCAAGGAAGAATGTGGGTCAAAATGACCTGGTATCCTGAAAAGAGAAGAAGGCAACTGTCAAAGTGATGTGGGGTCATTTTGACCCTAAACTTTCTTAATAAAGGAAGCTATTTTAATACCATGGAATCTTCTCTTTCAGAAATTTCAGGGTCAAAATGACCTGGTATTCATCCTGACAAGAGAACAGGGCAACTGTCAAAGTATGTAATGTGTGGTTAAGAACGAGGGTCATTTTGACAATTAATTTCCTTAATAATGGATGATATTGGAATACCATCAAGTCATCTCTTTCAGAAATGGGTCAACGCAGAATGAGGGTCAAAATGACCCTGGTATTTATCCTGAAAACTGAAAAGATAAAAAGGCAACTGTTGAAGTGATGGGTGTTAAGAACTGGGGTCATTTTGACCCTAAACTTCCTTATGAAGGAAGCTATTGTAATACCATGAAATGGTCTTTCAGAAATGGGTAAAGGAGAATGAGGGTCAAAATGACCTGGTATCCTGAAAAGAGAATAAGGCAACTGTCAAAGTGATGTGTGGTTAAGAACTGGGGTCATTTTGACCCTAAACTTTCTTTTAATAAAGGAAGCTATTTTTTTTAATACCATGGAATCTTCTCTTTCAGAAATTTCAGGGTCAAAATGACCTGGTATTTATCCTGAAAAGAGAAGAAGGCAACTGTTGAAGTGATGGGTGGTTGAGAACTGGGGTCATTTTGACCCTTTATTCCTTTCTGAAAATACTGAAATCGTGGGAAATTTAGGAACGCTATTTCGAATAATATTTTTTAAAAATTCACCTAACTAGACGTTAACTATAAAGCACTTTAAATAGCGTTAAAAATGCCCTTATAAGTGCCTTCTTGAGACAATTTGACACCAAATGCCAAGGAGTTGATTACACCATGCCCTGATAATAAACACTTCTTTCCCGTTCTTTCTCATTCTAAAACAATCTCAGCTATGAGAAAATATCACAATTCAATAATTCAGGAGTCAAGGTTCTTTTTTTCTAACTAATGAATGTTGACATTCTAGATTTTTATTTCCCAACCTTTCCTTTTTTCGGGCAAATTATCGATTTAAATATTTTGACCCAATTTTTTTTAGAGATTACACGGTTTTTGCATGTCATGCTTTCAAGGTTAATGGAAGAAAAAATGTTCGGAATTAGGGAGAATTTTTGTCTTATTAGGTGTGAGTTGACATTGAATTAGCGGAACTTTGCCTTTTTTGGAGATCTAAAGACCTCTCCACCAACACCAAATACTCTCCCATAACTTCTCCCAACCTTCCACCATCTCGCCACACTATACTCTATGCCCATTACAGTATTCGGGCTTTATAGACCTCCATCACCAGATCTTTGAGTTTTTGGGTCTGGTAAGAGCTTTAATTTTTTTCTCATTTTTACCAATTACGCATTATTTCCGGCCACGGTTTTTAGGTCACGCATTTAATTCTTAAATTGACCTACTCACCTACAGTCCACAAATTTTTATCGCATTTCAATAAAGGTTAAAGAATGCTATATTCAAATTGTTTTTGACAGAAGCATTGAATAATGGATTACAAAGACGAATGTTGTATTCAAATTATCGATTTTAAAAAACGTTAACGCGTAAACGCACTTTCTGAATTTCATTGTTATAATAATATAATTTGGTTCAAGATTAAAGCCTTGGAGGAAGGTCGGTTACGTCACGGTAATAAAAAGGTGAATAATCTACGGTGAAAATCGAGATGGCTAACCGGTGTTAAAACAGGCCGAGCTTTAACGGAGCCTTTTTTTTATCCCCTTTATCTTTTCTAGTTGAGGTCGGCTCGTTGCATAACTGAAACCGTTTGCACCGCACGGATATGGAAACAAACGGGTTGACTCTTCGCATTTTTCAAAGCGAACGTGTTGTTGTCGAAATTTGGAGTAAACAAGATGACTGGGTGGTAAATAGTTGATAACGATTTTAGGCGTAATTTTTTGGCACAATGAAAACTCAAAATCAAAATACGTCTTCAAAATATAGTCCAAGCCTGGGGGGCGGAAAAAAATATGGTATTTCCTCCTAGTTCCTCTGATAGATGTCATTAAGGCGAATTTTTCTGGTTTCACGCCAATATCTTGGAAACGGTAGGTTGTAGTCGAAAAACATTTAAGTACAAAATTAAATTTCATTAAATTTCCTAAAAATTTGAACTAAATAAATTTTTTGTCGGATCAAACGTATCTGAATTAAATGGCCACAAAAAACGAGAGTTCCAATTTTGACCTCCAAAGGGGGGAAGACTTCATCTAATCAAAAAGTTTATTTAGTAAAAGTTGTAGATAATTTAATGACCTTTTAAAACAACTCTCAAAAAGCAATTAACGTTCAATGCTCAGGGGTGGGGGTAAATTAAGAAAAATAAAAAATAAAAAATTGTCTTGATTCTGTTGACTGCCTTCTGGAGTAAATTTTTTAAAATTTTCTGAATTTCCCCCCACCCTTACCTATTGATCATTAATCGCTTTCTGAGAGTAGAATATAAAAGGTAATTGAATTCTCTACAAATTTTACGAAATAAACATTACGATTAGATGAAGTCTTCCCTCCTTCAGAGGTCAAAATTGAAAAACAAATTTTTTTTTGTAGCCTCGTAGCTCAGGAACTTTTGGTTCCACGAAAAATCGTAGTAAATTAAATTTGTAGAAAATTTAATAACCTTTAATTTTGTACTTGTACTTTTTTCGGCTATGACGTACGGTTTTCGAGATATTGGTGAAAAACCGAACAAATTCGCCTTTAAACCGCTCCTATAGTAAAAACACCAAAATTTTTTTCATAATCTACTCTGATGGAAGTTGTCAATCAAGTGCTGGGAAAAATTTTTCTAGTTAATGGTAGAAAAAAAGGTCAAATTAAATTGTTTGAAGAAAAAGATGCACTTATTGGCCTCATATTTGGAAACGTCGGGTAAAGATGCAGGAGGAACCTTAATTTGAAACTGTCCATGACTTTTCGCCTGATGTGGGTCGAGCCTCCGAGTAGGGTGCCCCGCCGCGTCAACTTCAACCCGCGTGTAGCACACAAAAAAACTTTCCCATTTTGCAACTCAGCAGGTTGATTGATAGAGGTTTGTTTTCCGTCTAGTTTTGTCATTAAGAACAAAAACCAGAGGCGTAGATCTAGATCTGAGTTTTGTCCTTTATATTCGAGTGGCCACTCGCATTCAGGCGTGGCTTTTGACATCAATTTGCATTTACGATTCCAAAATTAAATGTCAAACGGATTTTCTGTGGTTTTTTCTATCTGCAATTACATACTGTATCATGTCAAACCGTTCTAAATGTCAAATGGAAATTTATTCAACAGTTCTCTGACGTTTGTATCACTCGATGAATGATTGAGGCTCTTTCAAAAAAGTGGAAACAAGTAGGCCATCGCTAAAAATCAACTAATTTTCATTCGAAGCGGTGCTGTTTATAATGAGCTGCGTCTTTTATTGGAAGCGTTGCGTAAAATGGTTTTTATCCACAATAATTTTCATTTTACAACCTCCGTATCTTGTAGGAAAGGAAATTAAATCAATATTGTGAGTGTACGGGACGTGTAACCCGTTGGATATGTGGTAATCCGGTGTTTTATTAACGAGTCGCTTTTAACCCGGAGGGCAGCCGCGTGTAAACTGGTTTCCTATCTGGACGACTTCAAACGATCCACGCCGCATTGAATTATTAATAAACGAGCATTGAAATGTGAAATTTTAATTTTTTCGAGTCTTTTTTATTACCTCTGATTAATAATTACACCTTTATCATCGGATTGATAGCGTTAATTGGTTTTTTGGTTTTATTACTGAGAGGTTGTTCGGGTCAGCAATTAAGGAAATGATTAATGAAAGCATTTTCTCTTTATAAGTGGCTTCCATGGTGTAGAATTTTTTGCGAACTGTAGGTACAGGGGAGCCTAATGACAGATGAACTGGTTAGCTCAAGATCACCGCCACAAGAGCACAAGAATATGGATGGTAACCCCCCCCCTAGGGGATTTAGGCAATGAGTAGTACCTTTAACCTTTAGTGAGGTACAATTTGGTCCAAATCTTCAATATCTGCAGTGTGAGAAGTTTGAACACGTCTGACAGTACTAAGGATTGGCCTCCCAGACGTTCGTAAGGTCCATAAACCCTCTGAGTCGCACAATCGTGGTTTCCTTGGTGAGGAGACAGGAGGGATAATGTAATGGAAGATATTTTCACTCCAAGGATTATTCGAGAGATGTTGCAGTCTCAGTTAGTCGACCCCAGTCTGCATGGGATAATGATCTGTTCCAAATTTTAGGTCAAAAATAATTTTTTGTCAGCTATCTCGTTAGAAAGCTTGATTTATTTCTTTCTGAATGCCACCAGACCCATTTCCACCTTAAAGTGTTTTTGTTTTTTTCAAAAAAATTTATACATTTTTTTACGAGGTCTTTTAAAACCCATAAAGCTAAACAAAGGGTTACCTAAATTCGGGATTTGAATATCAGGATGTCAAGTTTGAAAATATAAAAATAAATCGGCTTCTTTTTTCGCAATCGAAAGTAGAAGAAGAGGTGAAAATAAGAGCCACACGCGAATTAATTAAAAACTCGATATCTCTATTGTTCTTCTATAGCTTCCTAATAAGGGTAGACTGGGTCACATTTTTCTCTCATAGAGGACGTAAAAGTTGCAAAATGTATGGACACGGTGGCGTTCCGCTCTGAGGAGGAAAGGCTTTACTGAAACTCATGGTTGGTGTGACCAAACCATGGTTGGTCAACCTGGTTGATTTTTGTAGCTTGGGCGCTTGGGTGATTTGTTCGATTTGGGCGGTAGGGCAGTTTGGATGGTTTGGGACAATTGACAGAGTTAGCTAGTTTGGGTTGTTTGGGCAGTTTGGACAGTATGGGTGCTATGCGGTGTTTGGAAGGATTGGCTGGATTGGGCAGTTTGGACCGTTTTGCTGGTTGTATAGCAACTGGTGTATAGCTAGTGTGGGTAGGTTGGGCGCTCTGGCTGTTTGGAAGGTTTGGCTGGATAGAAAAGTTTGGACTGTATTGCGGGCTTTGATAGTTTGGGCGGTCTGGGCTGTTTGGACAGTTTCGCTGGATTGACCTGTGTTGCTAGTTTAGCTAGTTTGGGTTGTTTGGGGCAGTTCGGGTTGTTTGGGCTGTTTGGGGCAGATTGGGTTGTTCGGGAGAGTTTGGGTTTGTATGGTGCAGTTTAGGTTGTTTGGGGAAGTTTGGGCTGTTTGGGGCAGTTTAGGTTGTTCGGGGCAGTTTGAGTTGTTCGGGGCAGTTTGAGTTGTTCGGGGGAGGTTGGGCTGTTTGGGACAGCTTGGGCTGTTTGGGGCAGTTTGGGGCAGTTTGGGCTGTTTGGGGCAGTTCTGGTTGTTTGGGGCAGTTCGGGGCAGATTGGGTTGTTTGGGGCAGTTCGGGTTGTTCGGGAGAGTTTGGGTTGTATGGTGCGTTTGGGGCAGTTTGGGTTGTTCGGGGCAGTTTGGGTTGTTCGGGAGAGTTTGGGTTTGTATGGTGCAGTTTAGGTTGTTTGGGGAAGTTTTGGCTGTTTGGGGCAGTTTGGGTTGTTCGGGGCAGTTTGGGTTGTTCGGGGGAGTTTGGGCTGTTTGGGTAGTTCGGGTTGTTTGGGTTGTTTGGGGCAGTTCGGGTTGTTTGGGTTGTTCGGGGCAGATTGGGTTGTTTGGGGCAGTTCGGGTTGTTCGGGAGAGTTTGGGTTGTATGGTGCAGTTTAGGTTGTTTGGGGCAGTTTGGCTTGTTCGGGGCAGTTTGGGTTGTTTGGGGCAGTTTGGGGCTGTTTGGGTTGTTTGGGGCAGTTTGGGTTGTTTGGGGCAGTTCGGGTTGTTCGGGGGGAGTTTGGACTGTTTCGACGGGTTGGCTGGATAGGAAAGTAAGAGAAGACAGGAATTTCTACAAAACCGATAAATCTATCATTTTACTGACCTTATCAAAGGTTAATCAATTAAATTCCTATCATAAGATTTCTAGAGCACCTACTCCATCTAAATCTTCGCGTTCAAGTATTTTCTGACCCGGTTTAACCCTCTTTTTGCTTCATTTTAAAATAAAAACTGACGAAAAAAGCAAACATTTACTTTTCGATAAGAATACGTAATAGAATTAAAAATTAATTACATCATATTTGTCATTTCTAAAAGTATTTTCAAACACAAAAATATCAAAGGATGTCGAAACTCGATTTTCGCTCCTTTTTAGGACTAATTAAAACTAATTAATTTTTTAATTGATCGTCTCCTGATGCTGATTAAACAAATAAATAAAACAATAGCTCATTATTAAAAGATCACAATGACGAAAAAGTAGCATTGGATTACGTAAATAACGCACACCTAGATTTGGTTTTCTCCGAATATTGGAGATTGCGTAAATAAGCCGAAAAAACTGTTTTAATTCTTTAGGCGAAAATTAAGATGAGTTTTTGAAACGTTCAAAAATATAGTATTCAGAAAAAAGGACTTAACACGGTTTTTGGACACGAAAACCCTCGAGCTCAATTCGTGATCCTCTCATAAAAAACGTTATTTCTGACTTATAGAACAAAAATGACTTTTCCTTTCTTGCTCGAACGGATCGTGGATTGTAAGTGAAGCTTCGAATCCTGACTTGGGGCTTTTATAGACTCCCGAGATAAAAATCGGCCTCCTTGACCGATTTCCTAGGAGCAAAACAAGCATAGAGGCGATATTTCAATGTCAACGGATTATATGGAGAAAAAAAAAGAGAATTGATTAACCTTTAACGGGTTATTTTGCGAAAATATTAATTGGGTTACAAATTGGTTCAATCAGGCTCCGGATAATTACTTTATTTTATCGTGTTCGTAATCTCGATTTGCTGGTGTCATTGAGTCCAAATATGAAGCAATCGATTAGGCATTTTCATGAAGAATCGCACTGTCACAAAAGCAAAGAAATAATAAACCAAAGAATAACTAAAAGATAGATCAAACTGAAAAGTGTCTTCCTTCTGGAAAAGGACTTATTACATTTGCCCTTCACCAAGTTTTCACCACACCTATACAGAGTAGACCCTTGGGGTATCTAAAAACGCGGCAGCGTTCCTCCCCTCCAATGTAGATTTTGGTAGAAACCCTTCGTTCTTCAACAAATTGTCACCACATACAGGGTAGGTCTAAGGAGCTTGGGATATACAGGAGCGCGGCAGCGTTCGGAATTTTCACCAGGGTAGGGCCCTGGGAGGTTGGAACTAGAAACGAGGCAGCTTTCCGCTCCGCCTATGGAGATTTTGGCAGAAAACCTCCGATATTTACCAAATTTTCACCTTAGAGTCTAAGGAGGTATCTAGGAACGTGGTAGCGTTCCGTCCCGCCAATGCAGAGAGCCCACTATTTGAGCAAGTTTTTGTTTTGGGGGTTCCACTTCCATAAATATCAGAACAGACCGTGTAGCAAAAGGTTGCGTCCGCTATTTCTATGAGCATCCTACACATTTGATATACTTTCGATTATAATTTTAATGTTTTTAGGTCACCTAAGGTGTCAAATGTGATATATCGCAACAAAAAGGTAATTATCCCATATTGAGAACAATAAGCTGACTTCCTACTTAGAAATTGCCACCTAGCCCCGAGTAAGGCACGAATTCGACAGTCGGTGGGCGTTGTCCGATTTTTGCATGTCATGACGAGGACAAGCCGACGTACAGGGCAGCACATGAGGCGTGGCCCGGTTCGGGCACAGTCCTTGTTCAATTTCGCAAAGAAATATCCTTCAAATCGATACCTATATATAAACGGGATTTTCAATCTAGGGTCAAGTATCTGAAGTAAATCAGAACAAGACACAACCATGTACAAGGTAAGGAACCAAAGTGTTTTGTGAAGTGCTGTGAATGGTGATGTGAAGCTGCTGAAGCAATTTTGCTGAAAATTTTTGACTTACCTACCAATGGATTACGCCTCACGGTATTCAGATTTTCCCTAGGCTGTTAACTCAGCCTTCAGCGGTTTTCTTCAGTGGATGGAATCGTAACATCCAAAAATTGCTTTTTCTTCTGGCGTTTAGAATGTGGATGGGTGGGCGTCAGTCCAGTACTGGTAATATAGCTCCCCCTCCTATCCCAAAGGGAATGAGGCAAGAGGACTCATATTTGGAATTTGGGCTTTTGGAGATCTCGGCTTGCTACGGAGTAAGAACGACTCAGTAGCTTAGATCGAAGTGGTCATGGCTAACCAAAACTGCTATTCTAGTCTAGAAGTCAATAAAAGTTCTTCTTCTCCAAAAAATGGTCAAAAGACCCCTTAAAATTTCCTTATCGCTCAAAGAAGACGGAAGTCAGAAAAGTGTTTGAATGCCTGGCCATAGTGCATTTCGGACACTCTAGCTGAGATGAATACAAGGAAAACATGGACAAAGCTCCAGGGGAAGCGCTCCAAGTAGTATATTTCCCATGGAAACCCAAGTCCCTCATTCACTAAACCAGTCCCCAATGGCATGAACACTGTAGGAGTAAATGTTTCTTTTGTTGCAGTTCTTCGCTCTTGCCGCCCTTTTCGCTTGCGCGACCGCCACCCCCGGCTACGCTGGTTTGGCCGTCGCCCCTGCCGTCGGAGTCGTCTCCCCGGCCTACGGCTCCACCGCCCAATCGGTGAGCAGGTCTTATGACGGAGGTGCGTCCGTCTCCCAATACTCGAAAGCCGTCGACACCGCTTTCTCCTCCGTCCGTAAATACGACACCAGGATCACCAACGACGCCCGTTACCTCGCCGCCGCCCCGGTCGCCACCTACGCTCACGCCCCAGTCGTCGCCGCCGCCCCGGTCGCCACCTACGCTCACGCCCCCGCCGTCGCCACCTACGCTCACGCTCCCGTCCTCGCCACCAGGGCCTACGCCCCGGCCGTCGCCGCCCCAGTCCTCGCCAGGTCTGCCTACGCCGCCCCCGTCGCCCACGCTGGTCTCCTCGGAGTCGCCTACTCCGCCGCCCCCGCCGTCTCCCACATCTCCTTCGACGGATTCGGTGCCCACTACGGATGGTAATCAACCCATCAACCCCTTCCCCCTGTAATTTATTCTCCCAATAAATAAAAAACTCCAAATTTCTTTTCTTTTTACCCCATAAAAACCCACCAAGTAATGGATTTCCATTAGGAAAGACGTCAAACCATTTTCTCCTAACGTCATCCCGAAGTCAAGTTCAACAATGTTACCCCACAAGAAAAACCAGTTTTTTCTCTGTCCATGTTTATAAGGTTTTTAACACCAACCTTGAAATTTCTCAGAAACCATTGCATCATTGATTATAATGACCAGACTCCCCGCCCATTTGAAATTCGACTTTTTGCTATTTACACAATAAATTCAAGGCCATTTTAGTACTTTTCTAAAATTCTTATGGCAAAAAGTGCTTAAATGGAGGGGCCTGTGTCTGAACGCGTTGTTCTATGTCCTGAAGTACCTAGCCACCTAGGAGATTAAAGTTCTCTAGCCAGGGCCTCTCATTATTTGAGTTGTAAAGGGTGCCATGGCAATATGGCGAATGCCTCCGCCATGCCCTTTAACCTTTACCTCCTCCCCCAACGACACTATTGTCATGGGCACTACAAAAGTGGTTTTTCTGATTCTCAGCCAAAAAACATAATATGAAACCACATTTAAATATCTTGGCAACTAGCACAGTTTTTTATCCTTAGTGACGCTCATAGTCTAATTTTAAAAAACATCACCTGATTGCAAAAAATTGGCGAAGACTTGGTTTCACGATGGAATTCAGTATAATTGCCAATTTCAAACATTAAAGAAGAAAACGATCTTAAATACTCAGTTTTCCATTGACATGATAAGGTATCACAAGCTTGGGCGCCATTTTTCATGCTCCAACTTGCAAAAGGAACTAAAATTCTGAACGATAGTTTTTATTTCAAGAAAGACATAAATTTGAACTTATGAATGATTATTTTATATTGCTAGTCTATTGCTTATCTACAACAAAAAACAGGAATCATCAATTTGTCTTTTTTTAAATCTTTAAAAATTAAAAAATCATTGTTCCAAAACTGTGGAGCTCAAGTAAAATAAATAAAAATTCAGACTCGTAAAAAAAAAGAAAAGATGAAACTGTGACAAAAATATACACATAATACTGCAGGGGGAGTGTATTTACAAAATTAAGTTTTCCACACATAAATAAAAGTAGTATAAAAGGACAATCAACAAAAAAAATTAACAAAAAAAAAACCCAAATATTAAATATCATAATGGGCTTTAAATATCACAAATTACCCTATATTGTCGAAGAACAAAAATAAAGAGAAGATATTTTTACATTGATGTCGGAGACCAGAAATTCATTTCTCGGAGTTCGGAAGGCTTGGCTTTTAAGGTTCTGACGGGCTCGTAGTTGGGGGGAGTGTCGCTGTCGCTGAAAGTCCGACCCATTTTCCATTTTTCGGCGAATTCAGCCGACGTGAGGGTGTTGTTGTTTTGCGAGTCGACTTGATCGCTCGAACCTGAAAAAAATAAAACGGTAAAGTTTGGACGAACATTCTTGAACCTGCCTGAAGGCTAGGATAAGTGGGCATGATGTTTAGGATGCAAAAAAAGAGGAAAATAAGGCAAATATGAAACCGAATTCGATTGAAAAAGCAAGTTCACTGCAAAATAAAAATTCAACAGGTTTTTTACTGAACCTAAAGGGACCATTTTTGGGCGTTTTTCGGAGTGAGAAACAAGAATCTGAAGTCTACTTTTGGATATAAAAATTTTTTTTTTTTACCAAACCAAAGGGGGGACCCTTCTCAACATTTTTTGGTCGAAAATTTTTATTTTTTGATTTGCCTAAAAATACGTTTTTTTGGCAGTTTTTGGGGTGAGAAACAAGAATCTCAAGTCTACTTTTGGATATAATTTAATTTTTTTTTACCGAACCAAAGGGGGGACCTTTCTTGACATTTTGGGTCGAAATTTTTTATTTTTTGATTTGCCTCAAAATACGTTTTTGGACGTTTTTTGGGGTGAGGAACACGAATCTAAAGTCAGTTTTTGGACATAAAATAACCTTTTTTGACCGAATCAAAGAGGGGAACCCTGGACATTTTTGGGTCGAAATTTTTTATTTTTTTGATTTGCCTCAAAATACGTTTTTGGACGTTTTTTAGGGCGAGGAAACGAATCCGAGTTCAGTTTTTGGATATAAAATAATTTTTTTGACCGAGGTTGAGGGTGTACTTACCAAAAAGAATTTCTGTGAAAAATGGATTTTTTCTGAGTAGTTTTGGAGAGGTTTGAGGGCTCACAGGAAGCGATCTGCTGTTTCTGCGGACTCGCTGTCCGGGAAATTTCGGGGTCGCCAGTTTGTCGCCTTTTTGTTCTAAATAATTTAACAAAACATAAACACTCATTATTTTATTTGTTGTTTTTATTAAAAATCATATGAATTATTGATGAGTTTATTGACCTGTTTTTCCTGAGAGCATTTGATGGGCGACGGCGACGACTGAATAACCGCACGCGGCGCCTTCTCCGGTAAAACCGTCGTCAACACCGGTCGAAGCAACACGTCCAAGCGGAGGATCGACTCCGTGTCGCATTCCTATTTCCCTCGGAGCTAAAAAGAAATTAAAATTAAATACCTTTCACCGGGAGAAAGTCCTAAATTACATAGTAGTTTCCGCACAATGTGCGGTAAGGGGATAACAACAAAATCCATGAAGATTCAACCCTCATCGGACACATTTAAAACATTGAAAAGTACTCTTTGAAAGGAAGACTATGACTGAACAAGGAAATCAAATAAATCCTGACCTTGTCTTTTCCTACAAGGTTTCTCCCTCCATTCCAGAATCACAAACCAGTCACTTAATGAAATAATCGAGAAAATGTACCGTTTTAAGTGTGAACCTCAAACACTGATGCCCGCTAGCTAAAATTAGACTTCTTTTATTCCCCCACTACAAAAACCACATGGTTTGAACTTTGAATGGAAACTTTTTTTTCACGACAAAATTTTCCACCTGACCCGAATTGCGAAAGATCAATTTTTCTCAGATAATAATAGATTTAAGAAAAGGATTATTTTGTTTACTATCGGTATCTATGAAGGTCAAAAAGAAGTAAACACGAAATAAACCTTTAAGCAATTAAACATCCTATTTCGTCCCAAAAACTCACATTTAGATTCTATGTTAATTTTTCAAAGCAATAAATCACATGTAAAATTTTCATAAAAAGTTAATGAGCAAGGATTTATATTTTGATCAGTTGTTCAGTTATTGGCACCATTTTGGACAAATTATTGGGTCGAATCATCTCATTCCTAAAATTAGGTCTTATTTGGATAAAAACGAATGAAAGACACAAAATTTGACTTACTTAGTGAGCTTAGTGATCCATTTAATGAGGAACTGATGGATTTTACGAGGACGTAAACAGTTGACATGTTTAAAATTATAAATAATGAAAAAATTTCAGCAAAGTATACAAGTTTTATGGTTTAGTACACGAGGAAGGTGTGTTTGGATGGAGACCAATCAGAGGTCTAGCTTCTAATCTAACCGGCTCACAATTGGCGGCTTTATTCTACTCCCACTTTTAGCACGGTTCACTCTCCCTCTTCTCTTATCAAGAGAAAACGGGAAAAAAATGGTTATAATTATCTCTTTAATTCTATTGTTGAAAAGGTACGAAAAAATTTCTGAGATATGGTTAAGGTTAACCTAGAAACCATCTAAAGGAGGTGAGCACTAATCTCATTTGTCAAGGTGTATGTTTTACTTTATTTATTAGCCCAGGCATATTTAAGGAAAAATTTAGATAAGTCGTAGTTTTTTGGGTCCCTGATTACGAATCTGAAGTTTTCTAACAAAAATTTTTCCCGGAACCTTGTCAAAATCGAAAAAATTTGGCACTTTTTTGCATATATCTACAAAAATATGGGTTTTAGCGACTTGGCCACTTAGTACAAAATAAAAGCTCATAAAATTAGCTAAAAATCCATTAATTATTTGTTCGATTCGGACCAGCCGTTTAGGAGCTATCGATGGTCAAAGTTGACCATCTAGCGTATGACCGATAAGTGATGAGAAATCGTGGTGGACGCCATGAAAAAATACAATAAAGTTTTCTTACTTAAAATTATTGGTCATACGGCGGAGTCTTTGACCATCGATTTCTCCCAAACCGCTGGTCCGAATCGAACAAATAATTAATGGATTTTTAGCTAATTTTATGAGCTTTTATTTTGTACTAAGTGGCCAAATCGCTAAAACGCATATTTTTGGAGAAATAAGCAAAAATGTGCCAAACTTTTGCAATTTAGACAAGGTTCCGGGCAAAATTTTTGTAAGCAAACCTCAGATTCGTCATCAGCGACCCAAAAAACATAAAATAACTTGGAGATTACGACTATCTAAACTTTCCCTTGCCCTTTTTTATTCCAATATGCCTGATCTATTGGGGGGAAATTTAGTTAGCGATTCCTCCATTTAAAAAAACTAAATAAAAATAATGGTTAATTGGTGAAAAACTTCAATAGAAATCTAGAAGCCAGAATTGCACTACAATAAATTATCATCAATGCCACAAAAACAAAAAATTTGTTTTTCGCTATTCTAATATACATAAAGGGGAAAAAAATTTACTGGAATACATCACGATAATAAAAAAAAATTGTAATTTAACATTTTGACCTCGCTTACGTCATACAAAGGGGCTCGCATGATGACTTCAAAAAGAGATTAAAAAAATGAGCAAGATTTGCATTTTAAACAACCAAAAAAAAAAGAAAAATTTACCTTCAACCAAACCCTTTAATTTCACTCCTTGTGTTCTTTTTTTCACAATGGAAAATTTTTTTCAAATGATGAGTGTTACATAAAGCGATTAACACGGACTGTCGAGATACATAAATTTCAAAAAATTTAAATAATCAACTATTTTTCAACAGGAAAAAAAATTTCAGAGAGCAAAATAAAGATTATGTCAAGAGGTTAATTTTCAAGTCTTAGAATATATTAATAGTGAAGAGCAAGGTCAAGAATGTTACGATCTGTAAAATAGAACAACAAAAATATTTAGTTAGCGCTTTTTGGCAAACGTGTTTATTAATGAAAAATTTATTATACAAAGTTATGGAGGCCAAAAACCTTTGGAATAGAGGTCGAATATAAAAGTAAGCCTTGAGTAAAATGCGGACGTTAAAAATAAACAAAATCCTTATTGATTTACAATAGGAGAGTGCAAAACTATTTTGTAATATTTAGCTGGTTGAGAAAGGTCTGTTGGAAATAAGCCAATTTATAAAAATAATGATTTCCTTGAATGGACATCAATGTTTGAAGTCAAATTTTGATTTATTTGAACAAAAAATGGTCAAAATCAGCATGATGTAAAATTAAAAGATTCTTTGAGCCGTTAGGAATGGATTTGAGATAAGATAGCCCCAATTTTTTTAAATGCCAGATAAAAAAAATTCACTTACTGATTTTCGCCCTGGGTATGAACTGCTGGCAAGGTTCGGTATGAGAACTTGGGTCGACGATGAATTTGTTAGCGACCGTCAGTTTGCTAGCGACGATTTTGGTCAAAGGGGCCGAGAGCGACGGGTCAGGAACTTTTTCGGATTCGACACTCGAGGACTTCTTGTAACGTAAAACCATAAAATCATCATCGTTGCTTGGAGGAGAAAATGCCGATTGGTCAAGATCGTACCTGAAAAAAAAAAATGACGTCATACTTTCCCTCTTAAGAATCACTCAACCACAACATGATTTAAATAAACAAAATGACATTGATCTATAGGTACTCCACAGGTCAACAGAAAATTAGATACAAAAAATCACCAAAAAAAATTTATGTATTTAGAATTAATTATTTGCCGTCATGGTGTTGCATCAATTAAAACTATAAATGCAAATTGATTTGTTTTCAGAAGTAAAATCTACGATGTGCGTTATTAAAACGTCATTTGAATTTAAAATATGATTATAGTAATTTACGCTTTTGAGGATGACAACCACAATTTTTTAGTGTCCCACCTATTCACCTTTCAAGGTTAAAATATGAGAGGAAACTGCTATATTTTCGTGATCCTCAGAGCGTCCTGATCACGAATAAATAGGCCTCTAGCCTGGGAGCCTCGGTGACGACCACCTCAATAGCCTCTTTCCTACGGAAATCTTAATAGGAAAGCTTAATCCATCGTAAAACTTAATTTTCAAGGCCATGTTTTGGGACCATTTAAGACTTTGGAAAGTTGAATGCTTGCTTATGGTTTTATGATTAATAAAAGCAAAAATGCTGAGAATCTGCAAACTTTTTTTTAAATTTTGGATATTCAAAACATAAGGATGTTGAAAACTAGGGCAGTATGAGAGGATAATCAAATCAATAGTTTAATCTCTATAAAGTGACAGTCTTGAAATTTTAAGGGCACAAGATTACGATTTTGGTGCTTGTCAACTGCCAGTGTTAGAGCTAATCTTAATATCATCCTACAAAGGAATTGATAAAAGGGAGCCTGATTAACAAAGTGATAGAGTTGGCAATTACGTGTTGCAGAACAAAGGAGATGATAAGATATACAAGAGAGAAGAAAAAAGATCATTTAAAGAGAAAAATTATTGATTCAGCAGATTTATTTATGGTTTTAAATAGAAAACAAGTTTTTAATCCTTTTTGTTAACTTTCCAGCTGTTAACTTCTATTCAAAAGTATTGACAAATAGTCAAGTTTGAAGGGTCCAACTCAGGCATTCTGCAGAGGGACCACTTCTTGCTTGAGCAGGCCATATTAACCAGGGAAAAGGTTTAAGAAAAGTCTTAACCAAGGGAATCGAGCCTAGGCCCCTGATTTTACAGAGAATATTAACCAAACAAGTTAAATGTTAACACATTTTGCAGCAAGATTCGCTTTTCAATCATAGTTAGGATGTATTGGCTATCCTATGGGTATTGGCCAAAACGGCCATTATAGCGAACATTATTAAATTTAACAGGTAGCAATTGTATTAGAGGATGAATAGCATCATTCAGAAGAACAGTTAAGTTTAGAAAAGTCAGATTTCGTTGGCTAAAAATAACAAATAAAGCATGTATAACAGCAAAGTACAATAGCATCACAGCCCTAACACTGCCCATTAAACTTCAGAACTAACCTGGTATGACCTAGATTTTGAACCATTAACTGATTACAGTTGAGCATTGAAATTTGCAACCACACAAAATTTGAAGGGTTCAGTTGTTTTTATATGCCCTGGCGTTTAAACACTCAAGCTTCACTACTCCTACTAGTGATTGACCAATTACACCTGCAAAGCATCTAAAGGTACCAATAACAAGAATACTATTAGAGCGTGGATCTTTATGCAAAATAAAGAATCAATCTTACCAATCCATTAAAAATCATAAAGGAAAAAAACAAAAAACAAAGGAAGGAATCATTGCGCTTAACGTGAATTCATCAATTCGTTGATGATTTCATTGATTGATTAGATTTTAATTTTTTTTAATAGAGGGTTTTCCACTACTAGGTGATATCCCCCTTGCGTCAGTGGTGTTTTCCCATCGGAAAAGTCCATTTTAGGTGTATTTGGTTCAATTTGGGGACCGCCCGCCTTGAACCCTGGACCCCATTGATGAACGCCGTATCGCAATGTTTGGGATTAACTCCTTAGCATACGCGGCCACCATGCCTCTATAATGCTCAAGTTTAAATGCCCATTTTCCCCCTACCACTCATATTCCCTTGTCTTAGCAAGCCAATTAAAAGGAAAGCTCAGAGTGACGAACCATTACTAAGATCATTAGTTCATAGAGCAGGCATTAGGAATAAGCGACCCCATTAGTAGCCCTCTTAAATTTGATTTCATTGGCTAAATGTATCACGCAAATTAACATCACAGCCAAATCTGATTACTGATAATACTGATTTTTAAGACCTGACCAGATATTGAACAGACGATTATAAACTAGTAGAACATCAAAATTGGCATCCACACAGCATCATTAAGGATTCAATGTGTCTAGCGTGTTAATGTCCCATTTTCGCCCACCATCCAGATTCGCTTGTCTTCATTAGTTGGTGATAGGCCAATTAAAAGCAAAGTTAGTAATGACCTAGATATTGAACCATCATTAGTAGCAGGCACCACCAGCATCAGAAGAACTGTCAAGCCAAAAAATGTTTATTGACTGACCTGTCATTGATTCTTGATTTCATCCATTGCGGTAACGAAATCGGAAGCGAATTGTCTGGTCCCGAAGACGACATTTTGTCCTTTTATAATTAAAAACGAGAAGAACTTGAAAAGAAAAGATTTTTTTGCGAAAACTAGGAATAAGAGGCGGACATGTCGACGCTCTGTTAAACAGAAAAAAGAGAGAGTGACTGCATGAGAAAGAAATTATTTTCTTTGGCCAAAATCAGACCATAAAAAACACGCCAAAGATAAACTCGAATTGCACAACGGGGTCGACCTTCATCATGCATTTTACAAATGCACAACTCGAGTTAAATAAAAATTAATTATCAAAATACATACTTTAAATGTGAAAATAAAATTTGGACTTTTTCTTGATAAATTCATGGTGTTTAGGATGATTTATTGGACATAAAACGAGTCAGGAAATGACTCGTAATGTGTTCAAAAAAGAGAAAGAAAACACAAAACAAAGAGATCAAAAGGGTTAAAAAAAGATACAATGCTGCCAACCTAAAAACAAATTTTATTGCATTCAAAATTTTATAGTAAAAAACATGAAAAACCTTTTTTTATATAAAAATAACTAAAAAAGTAAAATGAAATTAACTCAGAAGAATAAAAGCCATTAATTTATGGTTTAGAAGGAATCTTGGAAGGGCCACCTTTGCTCCTCCGTAATTTGTTTTTCATCAAACACCGCACAACTGAACTAACAAATCCTAATTACCTAAATAAATAAAAATCAAAATTTAAATATTTGTGTCTCCTTTTACTCTTTTTAAATAATTTTTCTCCAAAAAAAACGAGCGGGGAAATTTTGTCAGTTTTTCACGTTGTCAAGGAGTCAAGAATCAATTTTTAAAAAGTGGGGAAAATCCAATAAAGTTTATTACCGTATAAAATTTAAATTAATTTGATTGATTTGAATATGAAAATTGGGAAAATTAAATGGGTTTCTGGCATCTTTTGTTGATTTTAACCTTGGAAAGATCCCGCGCTCAAAACGGTAAGTAGGTTATCAATGTTTACGACAAAAAATTCGTTGATATGCTAAATTTCGTGAAAAATGTATAGTTTAGACGATTCTGTGTGTATCGAGCCGTTGTATTCGAAGGTTCAGAAATGCTACGTGAAAAACGAAGAGAAAACACGTGAGGTGAGGATAACGGTCGATTTTTCGTCAAGTTTCACCAAAGCGAAGCACGTTTTGAACATCCAGCTTTGCGATGATGACGACCCCTTTTTTTATTTTTCGCTCGTTTTGACGGAAGAAGACTACCAAAGGTTGAAGTCTATACAAGGCCTATTGGTGGACTTCGACCATTTTCCTTCGCAAGTCATCCGCCTCCTTGAACAATGTATCAAAGACGACAGATTCGTCCTTCTCTTGGAAAACGAAGATTCTACCTTTTTGAAAATCGTCGAGGCCAACAATTTCAAACATTTATGCCATTTAGCTCTTCGAATCGAGCCCGCTGGTGATTCCGACGTCAAAAACTTGATGCTCAAAAAGATCAAAAGTTTAAAAGAAATAAACTCAAAAAGCGAAAAGGTCATCTCAAATTTGGAATCTCAATTACAATACAAGACCAACCATCTTCAAAACATAGAAGAAAAGTTGTCCCACATGGAAAGAGAATGGGAAAAAGATAAACTCGCTTATAAAGAAATGTCATCCAAAGAAATTTCCGAAGAAGCCGAAAAGTTCCGCAAAAGTCAGCTCGACTGGCAGATCCGGTCGCAAAGGGAAAAAGCCGAGATTGAAGAAAAGTATTCAGTTTTGTGTCGTGAAAAAGATACCGAATTATCAAGGTTACGGTTGGAAAATCAAATTTTCATGGAAAAAAGAAGCCAAGCTGATGTCACCATTACAGATCAAGCGAGGAGATTGGAACATTTAGAAAAAGAGCTTTCAAATGTCAGATCTGAGTTGGCCTCAACCCGCAAACATGCGAACAAGACAGAAAACGAATTTTATGAAAAAGACAAAATTTTGAATGCTCTGAAAACAAAAGTTGCTGTTTTAGAGCAGGAAAGTAAAGACAAAACGATTATGATGTCAAAGCAGCAAGAGCTTCTCAATAGCACCAACGAGCAGAAAACAAGACTTGAAGAAGCGCTTAACGAAAAAGAAAAATATGTCCAAAGGAAGCAAATTTCTTTGCAGAATCTTTCAGATGAGTTGATCAAAGCAAATGAAATAATAACAAAGATGCAGAAAGAAATTGCGTTGATCAACTCAAAAATAAGCGTGAGGACAAAAATAGCATTGGAGCAAGAAAAAGTAGTGGAGACTCATTTGAAGACGATTGCTAGGTTGGAAGAAATGGTTGCGAATTATGAAAAGAAAATGGAAAGCGCTTCGGAAACTGAATTGACGTTGAAAACGAAGGTTTCCGAGATGCAAGATTTGCTGGAGGCGAAGGAAAAACGAGTCAAGGATAACGAAAGGATCATCGATTGGCTTAATAGAAGGCTGACGGACAGCGTGGAGACTTCGACCCCGTACAGAGTCCCCAGAGCACCCTTATCTACACAAACGGCGAACGAGCAGAGTATTTCTCGACTCGATCAGCTTCACACTCCTGCACTACCTGACGACGCAGAAAACACGACGCCGAACACAAAAGAAGAGAAAACGGACAAAATTAAAAAGACGACGGCTAAAAAGCCGATTGGTTTTAAAAGGGTTTCACCCGGACAAACGTCAACTGTGCCTTCATCTTATTTTTTAAAGTGATCTTATTTGTTTATGTTTAAAGTTTATGTCTATTATAATTTAAATAAATATTTTTTCATATCTTGTTTCATTTACTTTTCCATGTACTTCATGACTGAACTTTGAATGCTCGTACCATCCACAAATTTTGACCGAATTTATTGATATTTATACCGTTGGAAAGCTGTTTTAAAGAGCTTTCCAACGGTATAAATATTGATAAAATCGCTTAAATATTGTAGAAGTTACGGGGATAAAGGGATTGAAAGTGTTGGTACAAAATTATTTGAAAGACCACCTGGAAGAACATTTGGAATTTTTAGCCCAACCTCCCCTATGGGTGGTATTTATAGACTAAGTTTTAAAGTGGGAATTCAAAGGACATTATGTTTTCCCCTTGATTTTTAAGGTTTTAACGAAAATTTGGCTTTAGAAATGTTGACTTAGAGGTTTTTGATGAAAATTTGGCTTTTAAAACTTTGATTTTGAAGTTTTTGGACGAAAATAGGGCTTTTCAAATGTTGAATTTGAGCTTTTTGACGAAAATTTGGCTTTTAAAGTCTTGATTTTGAGGTTTTTGACGAAAAACGTCTCCTAAAACTTTTATTTTAAGGTTTTTTGGACGAAAATTAGGCTTTACTAATGTTGATTCTGAGGTTTTTGACCAAAATTTGGCTCTTAAAACCTTGATTTTGAGGTTTTTGGACGAAAAACGTCTCCCAAAACATTTATTTTAAGGTTTTTGGACGAAAATTAGGCTTCGCAAATGTTCATTTTGAGGTTTTTGACAAAATAAATTGCACTTAAAACGCTGATTCTGAGGTGTTTATTTTTTTGACGAATAACGGCTCTTAAAACTTTGATTTCGAGGTTTTTGGACGAAAATTGGGCTTTATAAATGTTTAATTTGAGTTTTTTTTAAAACTAAAATTTGGCTCTTAAAACCTTGGTTTTGAGGTTTTTGACAAAAAAAAAGGCTCTTGAAACTTTGATTTTGAGGTTTTTGGACGAAAATTGCACTTTACAAATGTTGATCCTCAGATTTTTGACGAAAATTTGGCTCTTAAAACCTCGATTTTACGAAAAAAGGCTCTTAAAACTTTGATTTTGAGGTTTTTGATGAAGAACGTCTCATAAAACTTTGATTTTGAGGTTTTTGAACGAAAATTAGGCTTTACAAATGTTCATTTTGAGGTTTTTGAAGAAAAATTGGCTCTTTAAATGTCGATTTTAACTTTTTTGATGAAAAATAGCCTTTAAATATGTTCAGAAAGAAAATAAAAACCAAATTTTTGGGGATATTTGAAAACTTACGCCCCTCTGGGGGCCTTTAGTTTGGGAACCACTGAATTGTGAAGTATGCCCAGGGATGGATGTGGAGGATACCTAAAATCCTACAATTTTTATTCATAACAATTACCATCTTTTTCAGAAATCTCTCTTGATTCTCCATTGGACACATTACGAAACTATGAATTGGTCGGTCAGGATATCTTTTTTGAAATTATCGAACCAGAAGATCTGAGATTCACCTACCGAACCCGTCCAGCTAATAATTTCGGTGCCCCTTTTGTAAGCTCCTATTTTCTATTCAATATTGTCACATCAATTTTTTCAGAATTCCAGTTTCTATTTTCACAATGCAAAGCTTGTTTTGATGGATCCGCCAGATGGCTGCACACGAGCGAAAAATGACAAATTCATTTATGGAAATGTCGCATTTATTGAAAGAGGGTAATTTTTTTAAATTAATAATTTGTTTGTAATTCTCTTTTTTTATAGAAGTTGCTCGTTTATTGTCAAAACCTCGTTTGCCGAAGAAGCAGGAGCAAAAGCAGTCATCATTACCGACAACGAAAAAAGCGAAAGCAATGTCGAATATCTGGAAATGATTGACGATAAAAGCGGCCTCACAGTCAGCATACCTGCCACATTTCTATTAGGAAAAAACGGGTAATTCATTTCATTTTTTTCAACATTTTATCATTTTTTCTAGATTCATCATTCGGGACACCTTAAAAAAGTTAGAAATGGACTACGCACTGATAAATATTCCAGTCAATTTGACCAACGTGCCTCTTAACCAATGGAAACAACCGCCTTGGCTCGCTTGGTGAAAGATTTACCATTTTGTTCAAAATTGTGATATTTCTGCTCATTTTCTAATTTAATAAACGCTCTTTCTTAAATATACAATTTTTTATTGATTTTTATTTCCTTGGTTACTAAAAAAGCTGTCAACGATTTCCTAGGTGATATCTAAATACCTTTTGAGCAAGTGTATACTTATCCAGCTAAGCTTTTTAAACTTATATACCTAAAGAGGGTAAAATGGTAAGCAAATTTGTCATTTCTTGTTACTAATTACATCCCCATTATAAGCACAAACAAAAGTTCACACACAAGGGGAGGCCATGGGTCACCGATCAGTCAAAAAATTTTTTGGTGATTCTACATCAAAAAATAGTTGACGTCCGAGTGTTTCTTCCAATGGGCACCTTGAAGTCAAAATATGAGTTTTTCAAAATCGACAAACAGGCTATTGATTTCTATGTAAAATTGCACAAGGAATCCAATGGTATCATTTAAAATATTCTAGGACTAATATTTTTCGAGTTATCGCTAAAAAACCGCTTTTGGAACTAAGTAAACTACCCCAGGAAAAATTTTCTCGTCAAAAACAACATTATATTCGTACTCAGCACCCAAAAAAACTTATAGATATTAAATTTTATCAAGATTAAAAAATAAAAAATTTTTCCCTTAGTGATTCCTTGATAAAATTTAATATCTATAGGTTTTTTGGGGTGCTGAGTACGAATATAATGTTGTTTTTGACGAGAAAATGTTTCCTGGGGTAGTTTACTTAGTTCCAAAAGCGGTTTTTTAGCAATAACTCGAAAAATATTGGTCCTAGAATTTTTTAATTGATGCCATCGGATTCCTCTTGCAATTTTACATAGAAATCAATAGCCTGATTGTCAATGTCGAAGAAAAAGGCCTCATTGGGGACCCACTCACCGTGACCTCCCCTTGTGAATGGTTATATCCTCAAAATTTTAGCTAATTTATAATTACAACGATTTTTGGTCTAGGGTCCAAAGAAGAAAGCAGGTAAGGCGAGCAAAGGAGGGAGAGGTTCAGGAGGAATCATCGATGGAGTTCCGATGACCGAAATGCCCAGAGAACATCTCGAAAAATACACTCTCAGAATCCGCGATGAACTCGAACGTGAGCGAGAAGAACGTAATTTCTTCCAGCTTGAAAGAGACAAAATTAGAACCTTCTGGGAAATCACAAGGCAGCAACAAGAAGAAAACAAAGCCGAACTAAGGTAAAAAGGTACAAAACCAAATTTCCATAATCCCCATTTAGAAATAAAGATCGTGCACTGGAAGAAGCTGAAGAAAAACATCAAGCCGAACTAAAAGAGTTCAATGAAAAAGTCAAACATCTTATGTACGAACATCAGTGCCATTTGACCGAAGTCAAAGTAAGTCCTCAACAAAATAATTTCTTTATCTAAAAAATTTTCAGGCAGAAAACATGGTTGCGTTAAGAATGGCGCAGGAAGAATACCAAAAACAAGAAGCAGTTTTGATCAAAGAAAAGGAAGCACTTTTGAAGCAAATAGTCGACGAGCAGCTTACACATGAAGAAAAAATTCGAGAAATTTATTTAGTAATTTAACCCTTTTTTATGACAATATAAACTTCAAATTTTAGAAACATACAGAAGAGGTGTATGGCATAAGAGAAGATTTTATGGAAAAGATCAAAGAAATGGCCATCAAAGCGGAGCAGAGGGTTGAGCAAATCAGGGAGCATTTTTCACTCAAAAATAAGATGGAGGTCGCAGAAACAGAAGAGAGGAAAAATACGATTATTGACAAACTAGATACGAGCCATAAAGTTGCATTGTTGGAGCTCAAAACTTACTACACTGGCATTATCGATAACAACTTGGCTGTCATTACATCTATGAAGGTTTACTTCTTGTTTTGATGACCAAAATCACCCATTTTTCAGGAAGAAATGGCTCAGGTAATGAAGCAAAACGAAGACCTCAAAGAAAGCATGAATAAAGTCATCAGCGAGAATAAAAAACTTGTCAAACCTTTGGCCGAGACCAGAAATCGAGTCGCTGAATTAGAAAAGGATTTGGCACAAAATAAAAAAGACAAAACCTCATTAAACGTGAGATTGTCACAATTAGGTAAAAAATGTCATACTTTTTAGAATATTCATAAAAGGTACAGCCGAATAAGCAAGGAGTTAGAAGATGTCTCATTGGAAAAGGATTCTTTAGAAATGCAAGTAGAGAAGGTATATTTAAGTAGTGAAAACAATTATTTGAATTTTAAGATACAATCTCAAATTGATAAAATGACGACTGAATATACGCTAGCGTTGGCTGATATTCAAAAGCAGAATGGTATACAAGTGAATATTTTAGAAAGGAGGATCTCTAGTTTGGAAGAGGAGCTAGAAAAGAAGGAAATTGCAATGGCGCAGCTTATAGCCGAAGCAAGCGTCGAGCCGAATGCAGTCAACGAAGCGAATACAAAACTTCAAGTGATTTCAACCCAAATTTTTGCTCAAATTGAATTATTTGTTTCAGGCCATAATGGCAAAAAGGACGAAAAAGATTGAAATGCTTCAACTCGAGTTGGGAAAAGCGGTTAAAGCACATGATGACTTGATCGGAGATTTTAAAAATAAGGCGATCGTTTTTAACATCCCAGAAGAAGAGCTCGGCTATGACTTGTATAGGCCGAAGCTGAAGCAGTTTTTGCTCGAATGTTCAAGAAGATTTGATTCTTGAAGCCTACAGGGTTGAATATTTTAAAAAAGAAGGAAACGAAAAAATTTACAAAATCATTTTTTATTCTTAACAGTCTCAAAATACTTAATAAACCTGAAATAAAATTTTTTTAAATTAATTTCAGACGGCAGAAAATTATTTCACTCACTAAAAGTCATCATTCAGGGTCCACTTCCTTAATGTAAATGCTATGATTTCACTTTTCAACGTCTTCCCAAAAACTTCATGCATAAAAAGTCTAAAGCATAAATATTAGTCTGGAAGCCTGGGGGTGGAAAATATAAGGTATTTTGTTGCTCTACGGAAATGTGTAGGGGTTGGTCCCCTGATTAACCCAAAAGTCCATAACCGAAACTCGTGAGCTTTCGCGTCAGAAGCGTTTTTAAGGTGACTTTTCGTTTTCGCTAATATCTCGAAACCGTAGGTCGTAGGCGAAATGATTTTTTACAAAATTAAAGATTTTTGAATTTGCTACAATTGTGAGCTATGTAATACAATTTTTTGTAGGACCAAACGTATCTGAGCTACGAGGTGGGAAAAAAAAACGGGGTTTTCTATTTTGACCTCTGAAGGAGGGAAGACGTCATCTAATCAAAAAAGTGTACTTAATAAAAGTTGTAGAGAATTTAATTAACTTTTGAAAACAATTCTCAAAAAGCAATTAACGATCAATAGGCAGTGGTGGGGGTAAATTTAAAAACATTTAGAAAAATTTAAAAACATTTCATTCAAAAAAAAGCCTCGAGGCAGCCTCGAGAAGCAGCGGATTTCCTCCGAAAGGCCTTCCCTAAGCCTATCTTTGATGTCCTGGTTATCGCCGCCACAGTAAAATAATGAAATGGGTCTCTGAGCCCGGAGCCTCCATCGCACCGACCACAATAGCTAAAATTCCTCTAGAAATCGGCGGAAAAATTTTCCAAGCCTATGGCTCAGTATATTTCAATTAAACCACGTGATTTTCACCGCCAAAAGTTCAAATTCTAAAATAAATTTCATCAATGCCCTAAGAAGTAACTTCCTCTTCGTATGCGGGCTTGATCTGTTGTCAAATGTGAATTCTCTGTTCATGAGCAGCTCCTATAATCGATTTCGACCATCTCCTGCTCTTATTTTCTAAAATGACGAAATTCCATTTAAGTCCCTCAGGAGAGTCTCAGAACCGCTTAGGCGATTCCAACTGTCTTCTACTATGGTCCTCGGGCCATAATATATTTCCGTCACCATTTCCAACCATCTCAAACTTTCGGGTATCGAAGAAATCACGAAATTCCATTTAGGCCCCTTAGCCAAGTCCCAGAACCGATTTTGAGATTTGAACTGCTATTAACTATGATCCTCGGCCCCTAGGACCTTCCCGTCACGATTTTCAACCATCTCAAACCTTCAGGTTCCGAGAAAATCACGAAAATGCCCTTTATGCCCTAAGCGAAGTACCAGAACCGCTTGCTCGATTCAAGCCATTTTCAATAGGTTTCCTTCTCAATTTTTTTAGGCCCTAAATACAGAGTTTCATTAACCTCATGCCAAAATTGCTCCAGTTATGCGATGAACATGTACATATATATATATATATATATAAATAAATATATATATATATAAATAAACATGAAAGGAACATCCTATATTTTTGTGATCCCCAGAGCTTCCTGATCACGAATATATAAGCCTCTAGCCTGGGAGCCTCCGTGACGACCACCTCAATAGCCTACTTTCCTACGGAAATCCGCTAAAATTGTATAAAAACAAAATTATAGGTAATTAAATTTGCTACAAATATGAAATAGTAAGATTTTTTGTACGACCAAACGTATCTGAGATACGAAGCGACAAGT
Organism: Orius laevigatus; assembly: GCA_018703685.1. Classification (NCBI taxonomy): domain Eukaryota; kingdom Metazoa; phylum Arthropoda; class Insecta; order Hemiptera; family Anthocoridae; genus Orius; species Orius laevigatus. Next base: position 56,988 of record JAGWEN010000746.1, read on the forward strand.
CCTTCTGGAGTTAAAATTTTTTTTTGTTAATTTACCCCCTACATGTTGATCGTTAATTAATTCTCAATACATAGTTCATTTCAAATGGAAATTGAATCCTCTACAACGTTTACTTGGTATACTTTTTTGATTAGAAAACGCCTTCCTTGCTTTTTTCCGACTTTTCTAAAATCTTACTTTTTACATAGGAAGAACTCGAAAATTCCGCTTTTTTGTCGCCTCGTAGCTCAGAAACCCTTGGTCTTACAAAAAATCTTAGTAAATCAAATCTGTAGAAAATTTTATAAGCTTTAATTTTGTTTTTATAAATTTTTTTGAAATTTCAATTTTTGAATGAAATTTGTTTCGAAATTTACCCCCACCCCTGCCTATTTATCGTTAATTGCTTTTTGAGAGTTGTTTTCAAAAAGTAACTAAATTCTCTACAACTTTTACTAAGTACAATTTTTTGATTAGATGGCGTCTTCCCTCCTTCAGAGGTCAAAATAGAAAACCCCGTTTTTTTCCCACCTCATAGCTAAGATACGTTTGGTCCTACAAAAAATTGTATTAGCTCAAAATTGTAGGAAATTTACAAATCTTTAATTTTGTACTAAAAATTATTTCGCCTACGACCTACGGTTTTCGAGATATTGGAGAAAAAACGAAAATATCACCTTAAAAACGCCCCTGACGCCAAAGAGCACGGCTTTCGGTTATGGACTTATAGGTAGATTTTCTGAAAGAAATCTACCAGCTAAAGAAATCTTTCAGAAAATCTACCTATTGTAATAGTTTTTTTTTTTTTTTTTTTTTTAATAAGGGGACTAACCCCTACACATTTCTGTAGAGAAACAAAATGCTTTATTATTATTATTTTTTAAATTAATTAATTTTTTTTTTATTTGCCCTTTTTGGGCTTAGATTGACTGGACTAGGTCCCACATACCTCATCTTAAGTAGTTATAAGCTCCACCACTAACAATGAGTTCTGCATCACCAGACGAGACTTGAGAATATCTCGAAAATTGCATAGACAAGTTAGCAGTACCTGATGTCATCGTTCTTAAATCTTTCGCATAACCTAACAGGCACGAAAGAGGTGCTTCAATTTCAATTTCCTAAAAATCAAAAATTCAATATTTAACCAATTTAGGACCTTCTTTCTCACTTTGTAGTTATCTTTGTGAACAATATCTTGAATAGTTCCTCGCCTTCTAGTCAAATCTGAGGTCACAAGATTGCTATATTGAGTAGGAACAGAAACATTCACTCTCATATAAGGCTCAAGCAATTTCGATTCTCCTTTTTTCAATATCTAAAAAGAAATTAAGCTTTCTAGGTTATAATATCCTTACCTCTGATACACACTGTGAAGCAGCAGCAACAATCAAAGGATCAGAAGTTGCCCTATGAGCCTCAAACCAATGTAGAACAGCATGGACATTGATTACCTAAAAGAACATCACCAAAATCGAAAATTCAAATAACATACTTCACATGAATACAAAGGACCTCTTTGTAAAGCAGATTTGACCCCAACTTTCAACTTATTCATCGTCTGAGGGGTTAAGTGAGCCAAATTTGCAGCAGAGTCTCCAGTCATATCAAGCTGTATCAATTCATTTTTGATGCCAGGAACTAATGAGAGTGTTACCATTACATTTGTTCATGCGTCCCTAGAAATTTTTTAGTTTAAAAACATACATGAACAAATAGTCACCTATCGTATTTTTAAGGGTAACTGTGTGCTTAACACTAGAACAAAATTCTTCTTTGTATACTATTTGGATTTTTCCTAATTCCGCATCGATTTTATAGTTAGATTTTATTCTATCTTTAACAATTTCTAAATGCAGTTCTCCCATTCCTAAAAAAAGATGATAATAAAGGATGAGAAAGTAATGAAAAAACTGACCAGCAAGGATAGTTTGGCCGTCGCTTCATCAAAATTTACTTGAAGACTGGGATCTTCCCTTTTGAGTTCAGTAAAGCTTTTTTCAGCG
>JAGWEN010000747.1:0-58814 GCA_018703685.1 Orius laevigatus
AAATGTGATTTAATACATAAACGTGTTGTCGATCTGCACAGTTTGGTCGACCAATCGGTAATCGACGATATACATCTCTAATTTCGGAGGATGTAGATATTTTCACGAAATTAGACTTGAAGGAAGGCTTTCACCAAATTCCCTTGACAAAAGAAACTGCGAAAATTTTCTGCTTTTGTGCTACCTTTTGGTCATTACGAGTATAACTACTACCCTTCGGTTGGAAAATAGTCCCGCGATTTTTCAACGGTTTATGACATCGATCTCGAAAACTTTTGGACGATCCTCAAATTCGCGTTTATATCGATGACATTTTAGTCGGTGGTCAAACGATAGAAGAATGTTCTCGAAAACACGAAGGGTGGTTCGAACGTTTACTACAAGTAAACGTCAAATAATTTTTGAAAAAGTCATTTTAATCTCCCGGGGTACTATCTCGGACGAAAGATGAACGACTTACTAATCGACTAAAGAAGAGTCGTGAATAAGGTACGAAACATGAATCGACCTCACGATATCATTCGTTAAGAGTATTCACAGGTTTACAGGTCATTTCGCGCTTTCATCCCGAATTACGCAGATATAGTTCGTCCGTTAGATCGACTTAAACAAAAGTAAATCAGGATAAATTCTCTGGTCAGAAGAAGCTGAAAAAGCTTTTGTCACTTTAAAAGAGAAAATAACATCGAATCCAATTTGCATTTCCAGATGGGATTTACTTTCGAATTGTGCACAGATGCCTCGCATTACGGTGTGGAGCTGTTCTTTATCACCGAGATATTCGCTACCGGAAAAATCGGCAACTTCGTGTCATTGGTTACTTTCTCATACATTTGATGCCGCTCAGTTGAATTACTCGGTTACCGATAAAGAAGCTTTAGCTGTCGTAGAAGCGATCAATACTTCCGAACTTATCTCGAAACTCGCGAATTCACTGTACACACCGATCATCAGCTCTCTCACATCTTCTCAATTTAAAGACCTAAAGGTCGCCTAGGAAGATGGCAGATATTTCTGATGACTTACAACATTAAAATTTCTCATCGAACGGTAAGGAATTGGAAGATGCAGTGCAATTTCTCCGATTATGTGTCTCTCTGTACAAATTAAACTCTTTTCAACATCGAATCACATAACGTCAAATAGAATAACCGTCGCCTTCGAACAAGTTCCTGAAATCTTCGTTTATATCCGATGATCCTCTGTCGGGTGGTCATGATGGTTTCTTCAGACGTATTTGAAAATAAGAACTCGTTTTTTTGGCCGAATATGAAAAACACGATTTCGGATTATGTACAGTCGTGTCATCAATGTCAATTGGTGGAAGTTTAAGTATCGACCGAACCGATATTTTTGGATACTAAAAAACCGTCGACTACTCGTTGAGTGTCTGCACTCGATTTCGCGGAAATAGCGAAAAAAGTCGGATTTGAACGCTAAACGAAGTCATTCTTGGTAGCTGTCGACGAAAATACAAAATTGACTTTGCAATAGCGATGAGGGAAAATTCGAACTCGATATTGGGCTTTTTGAATAATTTCCCCATCTCGAAAAAGTAAAAAAATAGTGTCCGACAGGCCCACATTTCTTCCAAGTCGATTTCGGATTTCGCTAAAGAAAAAGGCATTATGTGGATCACTACAACTCCGTATCATCCGCAGGCAATGGATTGGCTGAAAGAAATTCGGGATATAAAACAGTTTCTTGCTTTATACCCTCACTCAAAGGCGGTGGAAATGCGCTTTGGAAGCAGCAGTTCGACATCTAAATCGTTCACATTCATCTCAATTGGGTGTTCACCGAATTTAAGGCTTTCAAAGAGCCATCGACATTCCGGACTGATCAGACTTTGGAATCGATAGTCGAATATAGTACGAAAAGGACACTGACAGAAGAGGAACAAGACGATATCGCGAAAGAGATGAAAAATACTTGACATAAAAAGAAACCAACTCAATGCCAAACAAATCGACGAAATATGCCTTTTTATGCGTACAGACCGGCATTCAAAGGGAAACAAAACAAAAACCGATAATCGATGGTCCGTTGCAAAGTCCGAAAGGTATCGAAATGGATGGATTTCACCGAAGTCTAGTATAGTCTACCACGATAGCGACGGAATCTAAAAAAGAAAGTCGGCTTCGATTGTCATACGTCGTCGATACTATATCCAGGAGGAATAGTCGAAGATAGAGTCGATGTAATAGCACCTTACCATATGATTTGATTTAATAAACAATATACAATGAGTATTCTACAGTAGAAGTGGTAATGGTTAGTGACAGGATATGGTGAGGTGAATGGTGGTAAGGGTAAGGTGGAACGGTAAAGGTAGTGTTCAGGGGGGGGGGGTGAGAGAATAAGGTTGAGGTAGTGAGGTGGAATGGTCAGGGTAGTGCAGCATACAGGGTTGTGAGGGTCAGTAAATTGGTGGTAGTTTGAGTATACTTGACTTAGTGAGGGGTAATTGTGAGGGTAGTTAGTCGGTAGTTTGTCTACCAATGGTAACGTCCAACGGTGGCAGGAATGAAATTACCTTCACACAGGAAAACTTTATATCTTGTAAAGGGGTTCAGTTCCAAAATGAAAATCTTTAAAAGTTTAAATTCTTTGAAAATAAATTTAAAACGAAATCAATTGTGTATTATAATCAGAAAAACAAAAAAATTCGTTACTAAATTCCATGAAGAAGTAATAAAAAACCAGAAAACGTGATTTAAGAAAACGATTAGTCATCAACTGGAATTTCCTTGAAGTTTTTTTATTTTTTCGTTCCTTCTTCAAGTGAATCATTTCAGTATAAAAGAACCCATAGAAAATTAGAAACGCACCCCCATTATTCAGGAAAAACAAGAAGGGTTCAAATGAATAATTCAAGTTACATAATCAATTTTTCAAAAAAAATAGGGATGGGGGTGGAAAAAATTAAAAAATTACCTCTTCCGGGACCATATCCCGTAATTTGACATCTTGCGACCTTGAAACGGATGCTGTCCTATGATATTCGACTAATTCGTTCAAACTATTAAATTTAACGACCCACAAGAAAAACTTCCCCTGAGCATCCCTTAGAACTTTAAAATGCTGAACTCCATCGGAACATCTAAAAAATACAAAAAAATAAAACAAAACAAAACAAAAAAATCCTCATACTTGACAGATAACGAAAAGTCGCCGGGGGAACTTTCGCTAACTCTGATTAAGAACGCTCCCTCGTGTTTATTTAATAAAAGTTTCTCGGCGTCCGCTCTCGTTATTTTGCCGTAATACCAGCTAGAAAAAAATAAGCCATTGAATAAAATATTGGAAATGCAACTTTTTAAACGGGACAAAAAAAGGTGCAAAATGGGAAGGAAATGAGTCATTACAGTGCAGTTCCCACGAGCAAATTGGGCTCAATCAATGTTTCATTATGGGGATTTGTAGGCCCTTAAGTTTGCCAAAATATATACTTGATGAAAGGTTCTGGTATGGAGAAGATATCCACAAAAGTGGAACTTTCTCAAAAAGTGGGTACACTACAGGAGTCTCCACTAAAACAAAATACTTTCTAACATCATTGCGCCATACTCAACTCTCCCCCATATCCCCCTAACCTTCCCTCTAGAACACTTCCCACCTCCACTACTATCTTCCACCTCCCCTGACCTCGGCCACCTCCCACCTCCCCTACCTTTGGCCACGTCCCCTAACTACGAAGTGAAATAAAAAAATCCGCTAAAAACTAATCAGTGAAAATAATTAATTATGTAATTTAGACAAAATATTTGGTATTTAAAAATGTAATCTAAAGAACATCTGCAATCAAAAATTTGACGCAGATGTAAATATATTTAATTACAAGAAAAAAACACCTCCCTTACCATCTTCCACCTCCCCTACCAATTTCCACCATCTTCCACCTTCCCTACCATCTTCCACCTCCCCTACCATTTTCCACCATCTTCCACCTCCCCTACCACCTTCCACCTCCCCTACCAATTTCCACCATCTTCCACCTTCCCAACCATCTTCCACCTCCCCTACCAATTTCCACCATCTTCCACCTCCCCTACCATCGACCACATCCCACCACTTTCCCCTAACCTCCTGGATATTCCTTCCACTTCCACCACCTCCCATCTCCTCCACTCTCCTCACGGACCCTCCCTTAACATCCCACCATCATTTCTGATAAGAGAACTTAGTTTTGTTCTTCAATATTCTGCTGGACACACTGAAACTCAAAAGTTTACTGGAAAAGGTCAATCACTGGCAACCCAAAGCAAGCAATACGATTGGTAACCCTGGCAACTTTGAAACAAATATTCGCACAAAAGCAGTTGGCAACCCTGGAAATAACTAATCCTGGAAGATCTAAAAAGATCAGTGATGGGTCCCCTATTTTCAAGAAAAGTTGGCATCACTGGATCAAGAGACTCAACAATCAGCGCTGCCAATTTATATAATTGGCAACCCTGACCAGAATATTAATGAATTAATCCTTGGGAATAGCGAGGGCTGAAAATCAACCTTCGAATTTAATTGCTTCAAAAAGGCGACCTTCCAAAAAATAAACTTTCGGGTTAAAATATCGCGAAAAATTGTCAAATTCATCCCGTGGGTGAACGTACGGGACGTATCATCGCTATAATTAGGAAGAGGCACGAAAATAGTTGCATTTCCAGGTTATTACTCGTGATTTTTCATTTCGATATAGTTGCTCGGTATGAGGCCCTCTTTTCCGTCTAGTTCCGCCCTGTACCAGTTCATATCATCTTCCATGTTCAGAATCTAAAAAATTACATAAAAACACAAAAAATAAAGAAAAAATTGATTTTTTACCTTTAAAACTTGATTTTTTCTAAAACTCAATTCATCTTCGGCCGTCGCGTTAAAATCGTGTTTGGCCGTCGCTTCCATTTTTGAGCGAAAAAATAACCGAAAAGTTAAAAAAACTTTCAAAAAACACAATTTTTCTAAAGTGAAACCGAAAACGTCCTTGACAGGCTTAGGTTAAGGCTTTACCGACAAAGCATTATTTGATTGTAATCACTGATTTTAATAATGGAAACGATAAGGTAAAACTAAAATATTAAATAAGGACACTTTGATTTTTAGTTAAAAAACAGGAGAAAGTACATAATAATAAAATATGATGACTGTCGGAGCCGTCGTCAACGACACGCGTTCTAAATTATTTTATTTTCCCCTTTAAAACGCCGAAGTCTGTCCAGCACAAACTAAATCCGCCGCTGCGTTAGTCTAGAAAGTGCGAAATGAGCAACAGGGGGGGGGGTAATCATGAGGCTTACAGGGTTGGGGTAGTTAGGGGAAATCAGAGTTAGGTTGGCGGCAATGATCCGCCAATAATCCAGGAATTTGACCACTAAAAATCAAAGCCCCCCCCCCTCTTAAAAAAAAAAGTTTAAACCATCTCTTAAAAGGCTCTTAAAACGGTGATTTTGAAGTATTTGATGAAAAATTGTCTCTTAGAACGTTGATTTTGAGGTTTTTGAAGAAAATTATCTCTTAAAACATTGATTTTGAGGATTTTTGACGAAAATTTTGCTTTAAAAAACGTTTATTTTGTGGTTTTTGATGAAAGATTGGTACTCAAATAATGAAAATTTCAAGGTTTTTGACGAAAAATTGTCTCATAAAACGTTCATTTTGAGGTTTTTGACGAAAATTATCTCATAAAACATTGATTTTGAGGATTTTTGACGAAAATTTTGCTTTAAAAAACGTTGATTTTGAGGTTTTTGATGAAGGATTGGTACTAAAATAATGACAATTTCAAGGTTTTTGACGAAAAATTGTCTCCCAAAACGTTGATTTTGAGGTTTTTCAAACGAAAATTATCTCTTAAAACGTTCATTTTGAGGATTTTTGACGAAAATTTTGCTTTAAAAACGTTCATTTTGAGGTTTTTGTTGAGAGATTGGTACTCAAATAATGAAAATTTCAAGGTTTTTGACGAAAGAGAGCCTTAAAACGTTTATTTTCAGGTTTTTAACGAAAAATGGTCTCCCAAAACGTTGGTTTTGAGGTTACTTAAACGAAAATTATCTCTTAAAACGTCCATTTTGAGGATTTTTGACGAAAATTTTGCTTTTAAAAACGTTGATTTTCAGGTTTTTGACGAAAAATGGTCTCATAAAACGTTGGTTTTGAGGTTTTTCAAACGAAAATTATCTCTTAAAACGTTAATTTTGAGGATTTTTGATGAAAATTTGGCTTTACAAAACGTTCATTTTGAGGTTTTTGGTGAAAGATTGGTTCTCAAATGATGTAAATTTCAAGGTTTTTGACGAAAGAGAGCCTTAAAACGTTGATTTTCAGGTTTTTGACCAAAAATGGTCTACCAAAACGTTGGTTTTGAGGTTTTTCAAACGAAAATTGTCTCTTAAAACGTTCATTTTGAGGTTTTTGATGAAAGATTGGTACTCAAATAATGTAAATTTTAAGGTTTTTGACGAAAGAGAGCCTTTAAACATCGATTTTTGGGTTTTTGACGAAAAATTGTCTCTCAAAACGTTGATTTTGAGGTTTTTAAGTAGGGATGGGTTGGAATGTAACAACCTGTTACTTTGTCACAGTGACAGGAGAGTAGCAGTGACACTAAACTGTGACAACCAAAAAGTAACAGGTACTCAGTCACAGGTTGGTCTCAGGCGAGAACAAAATCTTGTCTTGTCACCAATGCTACCGATGTCGTCACCTGTTCCTTCAGTGACTCAGTCGCATGTTGGAGCAGTTAACCTATTTTTTTTTCTTTTCACACCTCGGGGCTCAGGCTATGACTTGTGATTTAACTGTTACGTACCTACTTTTTATTTTTAAATAAAATTAAGATTTTTTTTTTTAATGCAAGTCCTGGAAAAAAAATTCAGGAATAAAATAAACTAAAAACAGTTTTAGAATTTTTATTTTATTCAAAATTTTTTAAAAAAATAAGTTTTTTTACATTTTCCGAGCAAAGCCGGGACCGACGATCTGAGAGCAGTTGGCCCGTTTTGGAGAAGACCCTCTCACAGGGGACTGAAGTGACAAGGGGAACAAACTTTTTTTGGCGCGGGAATCGGGAGCCGGGCGGAGGGCGGGAACGATTCCCGCGCTCAGGTTTCAATAGACAAGTGACGGCTTAGAGAGACGAGTGTAAGGAGTAGCAGATGTTGGGACTTGGGACGGTTCTAACCGAGTTGGGGTTCCAAGGAACAACTGTGACAAAGTCACAGATAAAAGTAACAGGTTTCAAAAAGTAACAGGAGCAGGTCGGACCTGTGACAGAAAAAAGCTGTCACAGCCCATCTCTGGTTTTAAGAGCCAAATTGGCGTGATTGGTGGGGGGGGATAATTTTGATTTGTTGGGCTTTGTATGCATCAGCATCTATTTACTTTATTATAAAATAAAACTTTTAATGCATAAAAGAGTCATTGTAATTTTCGATCCGATAAAATGTGATAACTGATAATTATTCAAAAATTATCCATATTTTCGCACAAAACGGCCATTTTATGATCCCCCACTTCAAAAGTTATATTCTGGAGAGCACAAATTCCACTGCGCTGCGTCACTTTCAGTTCTATGGGGAGCAACATGAGAAAAATATCTTCGATTTCAAGTTTTTCACACACATTGTCAAAATTAACGTTTTGAGGGACCATTTTTCGTCAAAAACCTCAAAATGAACATTTTAAGGCCCTTTTTCATCGAAAACCTCGAAATCAACGTTTCAAGAGATTATTTTCGTTTGAAAAAAAAAAACCCTCAAAATAAACGTTTTTAGAGACAATTTTTCGTTAACCTCAAAAACAACGTTTTAAGAGATATTTTTCGTCAATAACCTCAAAATCAACGTTTTAAGAGATATTTTTCGTCAATAACCTCAAAATCAACGTTTTAAGAGACAATTTATTGTCAAAAACTTCATAATCAAGGTTTTAAGAGCCTTTTATAGATAAAATTTAAAACTTTTTTAAGGGGGGCTCTGATTTTTAGTGGTTTGCCCCCTCCAGACAAATTTCTCGATCCGCCTCTGCATAAACGACTTCCTTTCATATGATAAAACTGGAAAAAATCAATTTTTTCCACTCTGAGATTTGGGTAGACTTTTCCAGCGAAAGAAAAACAGGACGACCAATCACGATCGACTTCAATCTTATATTTATTTAGTGATTTATTGACAGAGGTATGAATTGTGTAAATACAATCTTATCTTTTAAAGTTCGCTAACTATATAAAGGCAATTGGCGTTAACTATAAATTATTTTTCCTTTTTTTTTAAATATTACGATTTTCAAATTCACAATACGATTTTCAACAAGAAAGTGAAACAGCCTCAAAAAATCCAGATTCAGTCCACCTTTTATACATTTACAACAAAAAAAATTTAAAAAGAGGTTTTTCGATGTTTTAGGTCAATAAAACTAAGTACCGATTGCTTATACTATTTCCCTTAAATAAAAGATGGAAATGGAATAATTTAAAAATTATAACATAAATAAGTAGATTAAAAATACCCAGGGAAAATTTTTCTATGTACAACATGGTCAGAACTTGAAAAATAAATTTTTCCAATAATTTCTGATGATTTTAAACCATGAAAAGATAAATGCTACGTAAAGAAAAGCGGAATGTACTTGCACTCGTTCATTCATTCAAAGCTAACACTAAGAAAAAAAAGTTTTTTTTTTTTTGTTTTTTTATGTTTAGTAGCGAGCAAGTGGCGCTCTAAAAATAATAAAAGTTCTACATGTGCGGTAAAAAAATTAACTAAAACTTACTCAACTACTTAATTTTTATTTTTTTTTAAGTACTTGATATATAAATATAAAAACTGTGTTTTTTCCTCTATGGTACACTGTACATCGCACATTCCATTTTGTAAATTTTGGTGGGAAATGTAGGCCCTTGAGGGAGAAAATTGGGGATTTTTCTAGAAGCGTAACCTAGGAAATTTTAGGTTTTATTTGAGAAAAAAAAAATGTCCTACATTTTAAGGTTTAAAAAAATAATTTAAGTTTGGAAACGAAGACTACATGAATTTGCCCACCAAAAAAATAAAGAAAAATTAAAAAATAATGTTTATGTTAAACTGGGTGGCTATGAGAAAGTGGAGATGCAGATCGCTTATCACTTAAAATCTAATTTTGTTTTTTTGGCGAGCGGCTCGTCTTCTGTGCGGTCTTCGTTGTTGTTGACCGGCGAAAGGTCTTCGGGAAGGGAGGTCGACGTGTTTTCGTCGGTCGCTCCCGTTGAGCCGACGCTTTCCGTCGCTTTTCCGTTCGCCTCCAAAGAACTTTCATCCGAAGCGTCCAAAGCGTCCTAGACACAGAATTATATACGTGAGTCACAAGTCCTAGGGGATAGGCCGGTCAAACTAAGTGGAAAAAAAAAAAAAGGTATTTTGTTTCTCTACGGAAAGGTACCCTGATTAACCACAAAAAAAGTACATAACCGAAACCCGTTTTTAATGCGATTTTTTTTCGTTTTTTCCTAATATCTCGAAAACCGTAGGTCGTAGGCGAAATAATTTTTAGTACAAAATTAAAGATAATTGAATTTCCTATAATTTTGAGCTGATACGATTTTTTGTAGGACCAAAAGTATCGGAGATACGAGGTTGCAAAAAAACCATGGCTTTCTATTTTGACCTCTAAAGGACAGAAGACGTCATCTAATCAAAAAAGTGGACTTAATAAAAGTTGTAGAGAATTTAATTACCTTTAAGGTAATTACCCTAAAAAAAAAAAAATTAACGGTCAAAAGTCGGGGTGGGGGTAAATTTAAAAATATTTAAAAAAAAAATTTTCATTCAAAACTTGAAATTTCAAAAAAATGAATAAAAACAAAATTAAGGTTTATAAAATTTGCTACAAATTTGATTTACTAAGATTTTTTGTAGGACCAAACGTATCTGAGCTACGAGGCGACAGGTCCTTTTGGAGTAAAAAATGTATTTTTGAAATTTACCCCCACCCCTACCTGTTGATTCTTAATTGATTCTCGATAGTTGATTTTAAATGGAAATTGAATTCTCTACAACGTTTACTTAGCATGCTTTTTTGATTAGAAAACGCCTTCCATGATTTTTTCCGACTTTTCTGAAATCTGACTTTTTTCATAGGAAAAACTCGAAAATCCTGCTTTTTTGTCACCTCGTAGCTCAGAAACCTTTGGTCATACAAAAAATCTTAGCAAATCAAATCTGTAGAAAATTTTATAAGCTTTAATTTTGTTTTTATAAATTTTTTTGAAATTTCAATTTTTGAATTAAATTTGTTTTGAAATTTTTTAAAATTTACCCCCACCCCTGCCTATTTATCGTTAATTGCTTTTTGAGAGTTGTTTTCAAAAGGTAATTAAATTCTCTACAACTTTTATTAAGTCACTTTTTGATTAGATGACGTCTTCTGTCCTTTAAAGGTCAAAATAGAAACCCTGTTTTTTGCGACCTCGTAGCTCAGAAACGTTTGGTCCTACGAAAAAATCATATTAGCTCAAAATTATAAGCAAATTTAATTATCTTTAATTTTGTACTAAAAATTATTTCGCCTACTATTACGGTTTTCGAGATATTGGCGAAACAACAAAAAAAATCACCTTAAAAACTCCTGAGCCAAGCGCACGGTTTGTGGTTGATCATGGGTGACCAACCCATACACATTTCTGTAGAGAAACAAAATACCTATTTTTTTCTTTTATTTGGCCTTTTCGGGCTTAGTTTGACTGGACTAGGAGTGAGGCAACGGTATTTAAGTTAAAATAGCCAAAATTAAGGAAAGAAGAAAGAGGGACAAAAAAGGAAAAGACCTTACTTCAGGTAGCAAGCCCCCCTGTCAACCCTCATAATCTACTACCTCTCATGTCAAACAAAAAAAGAAAAAAAGAAAAAAGAAAACGAACTGTAAAAAAGGCATTTTTCTGTTTTTATACCGCAAAAACAAAGCAAACTTGAGTTACAACAAAGATCTCACATCCCCTACCCTTCTCCACTCTCCCATTACTTCCCCATTCCCTCCTTAACATCACCATTACTTCCCCTACCCTCCTAATATCCCCATCACCTCCCCTACCATCCTGGACACTCCCCCCAACATTCTACCACCTCCCACCACTCTCACATTACTTCCCCTACCCTCCTCAACGCCCCCATAACCTCCCCTAATCTCCTGGATTAATCAAAACGCCCCCTTGGCTAATGGCAATGCCGACGCCAAAACTGCATAGAGGCATTTTTCTGTCTTTATACCGCAAAAACAAAACAAACTTGAGTTACAACAAAGGATCTCACATCCCCTACCCTCTCCACTCTCCCATTACTTCCCCATTCCCTCCTTAACATCACCATTACCTCCCCTACCCTCCTGGACACTCCCCACACCTCCCCCCAACATTCTACCACCTCCCCACTCTCTCATTACTTCCCCTACCCTCCTCACGCCCCCATAAACCGCCCTAATCTCCGGATTAATCAAAACGCCCCCTTGGCAATGGCAATGCGACGCCATCCCTCCTTCCCAACACCCCCACACCATCCCTAACCACCACTCATTCATCACCTCCTTGTCATTCCTCCACATCCCCTCCACGGCCTCACTCTCCCCACCACCTCCCCTACACTTCTGGAACCTCCCTCACCAACTCACATCCTCTACCCTCCTCCACACTCCCATTACTTCCCCTACCCTCCTGGACACTCCGCACAACCTCCCCTAATATCCTACCACTCTCCCATCACTTCCCCTACCCTCCTTAACATCCTTATCACCTCCCTACCCTCCTGGACACTCCCCACGCCCTCCCCCAATATTCTACCACCCTCCCATCACCTCCCTACCCTCCTGGACACTCCCCACGCCCTCCCACAATATTCTACCACTCTCCCATCACTTCACCTACCCTCCTTAACATCCCTATCATCTCCCCCACCCTCCCCCTCCCCCAATATTCTACCACCCTCCCATCACTTCCCCTACCCTTCTTAACATCCCCATACACTCCAGGAACCTCCCTCACCATCTCACATCCCCTACCCTTCTCCACCATCCCATTACTTCCCCTACCCACCTGGGCACTCCCCCACTATTAAACCACCTCCCATAACTCTCCCATTACTTCCCCATACCCCCCTTAACATCACCATCACCTCCCCTACCCTCCAGGACACTCCCCACGCCCTCCCCCAATATTCTACCATCTCCCATCACCTCCCCTACCCTTCTGGCCACTCCCCACGCCCTCCCACAATATTCCACCACTCTCCCATCACTTCCCCTACCCTCCTTAACATCCCTATCACCTCCCTTCCCTCCTGGACACTCTCCCAATATTCTACCACCCTCCCATCACTTCCCCTACCCTCCTTTATCCCCATCATCTCCCATACACTCCTGGAACCTCCCTCACCATCTCACATCCCCTACCCTTCTCCCGTTACTTCCCCATTCCCTCCTTAACATCACCCTACCCTCCTAATATCCCCATCACCATCCCTACCCTCCTGGACACTCCCCACACCCGCCCCCAACATTCTACCACCTCCCAACACTCTCCCATTACTTCCCCATACCCTCCTTAATATCACCTTCACCTCCCCACCTGCCCTTGGCTAATGGCAATGCCGTCGCAAAAAAAAAAATCATACCGTGCTTGCGGCGTTTGAGTTTTCCGATTCGATTTTGTCTTCACCATTCGCATGACTGGTCCCATTCGGAATCGAGTCTAAAAGATCAGGCTGAAGTTCGCTAGCGACATAATGGGTCCAGAGAGCAAGTTCAACTTTATGCGGAGACCATCGGCATCCATTATGATCTAAAATCACTGATCGACTCATAAACAAAATAAATAAAACGGCGATCACTCACGTTCTCTGTTCAGTCGCTCTACAGTACTTTGAATGTGCGAAACGAAATTCATGTATTCCTTCGTAGTATAATCGATTCCTTCGATTTCTGGGATCGCCATCAAACATTCGTCAGCCATAAAAGGCGCCATTTCCGGTGCAGCGACCGCAAGAATAGCTAACAAAAATTTAATTTTCACACCAAAAACAATAGTCCAGCCAAACTAAGCCCGAAAAGGCCAAATAAAAGAAAAAAAAAGGTATTTTGTTTCTCTACGGAAATGTGTAGGGGTTGGTGGTCCCTTTTTAAGGTGATTTTTTTTGTTTTTTCTGCAATATCTCGAAACCCGTTAGTCGTATGCAAAATAATGTTTAGTACAAAATTAAAGATAATTAAATTTGCCATAATTTTGAGCTAATATGATTTTTTCGTAGGACCAAACGTTTCTGAGATACGAGGTCGCAAAAAACCGGGGTTTTCTATTTTGACCTCTAAAGGACAGAAGACGTCATCTAATCAAAAAAGTTGACTTAATAAAAGTTGTAGAGAATTTAATTACCTTTCAAAAACAACTCTAAAAAAGCAATTAACGATGAATAGGCACGGGTGGGGGTAAATTTCAAAACAAATTTCATTCAAAAATTGAAATTTCAAAAAAATTTATAAAAACAAAATTTAAGCTTATAAAATTTTCTACAGAATTGATTTACTAAGATTTTTTGTAGGACCAAAGGTTTCTGAGCTACGAGGTGGCAAAAAGCAGGATTTTCGAGTTTTTCCTATGAAAAAAGTCAAAATTTCAGAAAAGTCTGAAAAAAGCAAGGAAGGCGTTTTCTAATCAAAAAAGCATGCTAAGTAAACGTTGTAGAGAATTAAATTTCCATTTAAAATCAACTATCGAGAATCAATTAAAAATCAACAGGTAGGGGTGGGGGTAAATTTCAAAAATACATTTTTTACTCCATAAGGACTTGTTGCCTCATAGCTCAGATACATTTGGTCCTGCAAAAAATCTTAGTAAATCAAATTTGTAGCAAATTTTATAAACCTTAATTTTGTTTTTATTCATTTTTTTGAAATTTCAATTTTTGAATGAAAATTTTTTTTTAATTTACCCCACCCCGACTTTTGACCGTTAATTTTTTTTCAGGGTTGTTTCTTAAAGGTAATTAAATTCTCTACAACTTTTATTAAGTCCACTTTTTTGATTAGATGACGTCTTCTGTCTTTTAGAGGTCAAAATAGAAAGCCATGGTTTTTTTGCAACCTCGTAACTCCGATACGTTTGGTCCTACAAAAAATCGTATCAGATCAAAATTATAGGAAATTTAATTATCTTTAATTTTGTACTATATATTATTTCGCCTACGACCTACGGTTTTCGAGATATTAGGAAAAATTCGAAGAAAATTATGGTTATGGACTTTTTTGTGGTTAATCAGGGGACCAACCCCTACAAATTTCCGTGGATAAACAAAATACCTTATTTTTTTCAACCCCCAGGCTTAGTTTGACTGGACTAAAAGTTCTCATACCTGATGCCATAGTTGTTCCGACGCCTTTTAAATTGCTCAAAGCAGTTATTGCTTGTTCCAAATTTGGCAGTTTTCTAAAAGCCTTCTTAGTTTCAGCCATAACCGCACGTGGCGTATTGACTTTTACAAGATAATTCAACTGAGGAAAAAATTTCCCACGCTAAAAACATAAAAAGATGAATTTTTTTGATTTTTTTGTTTGTTTGACGACTTACAGATTGCTTCCATTTCATTAATTGAACGAGCTCTTCATGTACTAAATGAGCGTCTTTTCCTCTCGATTTGATTTTCTTCGGAAGTTCATTTTGATACCTAAAAGAAAAAGTTCAATGGCTGCTGGCAAGGATCGATTTTTTTTGTTGAGTTTTAATGGATGTACTGAACATAAAGTCCCTGGAAATTTTAAATTATGTGGTCTCAAGGTCCCGAAATTGAAAAACTGTTGAACGAAATCCGAGAAAAGGTACCTACAAGAAAAATTCCTGGAAATTGCAAGGTGATGGGTGAACCCGAGAAATTCGTTAAGAAAAAAGACTGGAAATTTCAATCCGAGAAATGTTTGAAAAATATTTGGAAATTACGAGTTCCCGGAGTCTACAAAAACCCGAGAAATTTCCAACATGGCCGGCCCCAAGTATAAAATTCCCTGGAAATTTCCAAAAACCTAACTCCACCGAAATCCGAGAAATGTCTAAAAGGTGCTGGAAAATCCCTGGAAATATCAATTCAAGTTGATCACCAATCGGTCAACAGAAGTCTGAGAAATTTCAAACATGGCAAGCCTTAAGTATAAATTCCTGGAATTTCAAAAAAACCTACTCCACTGAAATCCAAGAAAGGTGCAAGAAAAATCCCTGGAACTATCAATTCAAGTTGATTACCAATCGGTCAACAGAAGTCCGAGAAATTTCAAATATGGCAAGCCCCAAGTACATATAAAATTCCCTGGAAATTTCCAAAAACCTAACTCCACCGAAATCCGAGAAATGTCTAAAAGGTGCTGGAAAATCCCTGGAAATATCAATTTAAGTGGATCACCAATCTGACAGCAGAAGCCCGAGAAATTTCCAGCATGGCAAGCCTTAAGTATAAAATTCCCTGGAAATTTCCAAAAAACCCTACTCCACTGAAATCCAAGAAAGGTGCAAGAAAAATCCCTGGAACTATCAATTCAAGTTGATTACCAATCGGTCAACAGAAGTCCGAGAAATTTCAAATATGGCAAGCCCCAAGTATAAAATTCCCTGGAAATTTCCTAAAACCTAACTCCACAGTTTAAAAGGTGCTGGAAAATCCCTGGAAATATCAATTCAAGTGGATCACCAATCTGACAACAGAAGCCCGAGAAATTTCAAACATGGCCAGCCCCTAGAAGAAAATTCCCTGGAAATTTCCTAAAACCTAACTCCACCAAAATTCTAGAAATGTCTAAAAGATGCAAGAAAAACCCTGGAATTTTTTTTGTATCCTAACTTAAATTTCCAGGGATTTTTTCTTGCATCTTTTAGACATTTCTCGGATGTTGGTGGAGTTAGGTTGTAGGAAATTTCCAGGAAATTTTCTTCCAGGGGCTTGCCATGTTTGAAATTTCTCGGGCTTCTGTTGACCAATTAGTGATCACCCTGAATTGATATTTCCAGGGAATTTTATTCTGCTGTTTTGGGTTCAAAACTAAATTTCCAGGGGTTTTTCTTGCACCTTTTAGATATTTCTCGGGTTTTGGTGGAGTTATGTTTTTAAGAAATTTCCAGGGAATTTTCTTAGAGGCCCCAGAATAAATTTCCCTGGAAATATCAATTCAAGGTGATCACCATTCTGACAACAGAAGCCCGAGAATTTCTAACATGGGCAGCACCTAGAAGAAAATTTCCTGGAAATTTCCTACAACCTAACTCCACCCACACCCGAGAAATGTCTAAAAGGGGCAAAAAAAATCCCTGGAATTTTTTTTAATACACACTTACATTTCCAGGATTTTTTTTTTGCCCCTTTTAGACATTTCTCGGATGTTGGTGGAGTTAGGTTGTAGGAAATTTTCTTCTAGGGGCTTGCCATGTTTGAAATTTCTCGGGCTTCTGTTGACCAATTAGTGATCACCCTGAATTGATATTTCCAGGGAATTTTATTCTGGGGGGCCTTTTGGGTCCAAACCTAAATTTCCAGGGGGTTTTCTCGCACCTTTTAGACATTTCTCGGATTTTGGGGAGTTAGGTTTTTGGAAATTTCCAGGGAATTTTATTCTAGGGGCTGGCCATGTCTGAAATTTCTCGGGCTTCTGTTGTCCGATTAGCGATCACCTTGAATTGATATTTCCAGGGAATTTTATTCTGGGGCCTCTAAGAAAATTCCCTGGAAATTTCCAAAAAACATAACTTCACCAAAACCCGAGAAATATCTAAAAGGTGCAAGAAAAACCCCTGGAAATTTAGGTTTGCACCCAAAAAAGCCCCCCCCCCCAGAATAAAATTCCCTGGAAATATCAATTCTGAGTGATCACCAAATAGTCAACAGAAGCCCAAGAAATTCCTAACATGGCAACCCCGAGAAAAAAATTCCCTAGAAATTTCCAAAATCCGAGAAATGTCTAAAAGATACAAGAAAATTCCCTGAAAATTTAGGTTTGGACCAATATCAAGATTATAGCCCCCAAAATAAAAATTCCTTGAAATATCAAGGTGATCACCAAACAGTCAACAGAAGCCCGAGAAATTTCCAACATGGCAAACCCGAGAAAAAAATTCCCTAGAAATTTCCAAAAACCACCAAAATCCGAGAAATGTCTAAAATGTAAAAGAAAATTCCCTGGAAATTCAAGTTTGGACCCAAAACAGGGCCCCCAGAATAAAATTCCCTGGAAATATCAATTCAAGGCGATTGCTAATCGGACAACAAAAGCCCGAGAAATTTCGGACATGGCCAGCCCTAGAATAAAATTCCCTGGAAATTTCCAAAAACCTAACTCAACCGAAATCCCAGAAATGTCTAAAAGGTGCAAGAAAAACCCCTGGAAATTTAGGTTTGGACCCAAAACAGCCCTTCCCCCCCCCAGAATAAAATTCCCTGGAAATATCAATTCAGGGTGATCACTAATTGGTCAACAAAAGCCCGAGAAATTTCAAACATGGCAAGCCCCTAGAAGAAAATCCCTAGAAATTTCCAAAAACCACAAAAATCCGAGAAATGTCTAAAAAGATACAAGAAAAACCCCTGGAAATTTAGTTTTGGACCCATATCAGGACTAGAGCCCACAAAATAAAAATTCCTGGAAATCTCAAGGTGATTACCAAACAGTCAACAGAAGCCCGAGAAATTTCCAACATGGCAAACCCGAGAAAAAAATTCCCTAGAAATTTCCAAAAACCACCAAAATCCGAGAAATGTCTAAAAGGTAAAAGAAAATTCCCTGGAAATTTAGGTTTGGACCCAAAACAGCAGAATAAAATTTAAAATTCCCTGGAAATATCAATTCAGGGCGATCACTAATTGGTCAAAAGAAGCCCGAGAAATTTCAAACATGGCAAGCCCCTAGAAGAAAATCCCTAGAAATTTCCAAAAACCACAAAAATCCGAGAAATGTCTAAAAAATTACAAGAAAAACCCCTGGAAAGTTTAGCTTTGGACCCATATCAGGACTAAAGCCCCCAAAATAAAAATTCCTGGAAATCTCAAGGTGATCACCAAACAGTCAACAGAAGCCCGAGAAATTTCCAACATGGCAAGCCCGAGAAGCAAATTCCTGGAAATTTCCAAGAACATTCCATACCCCTAAAAATTCAATTTTAACTTCTCAAAAAATAAGCCCCGCATAGCATTTTCCCACTAAACAAACCCCCAACTTTCATAATCCATTTCCCTCCCCAACCCACCAAAACTCAAAAAAACCCAAAAACGCCAACTTTCCATCACATTCGCCCTACATATAAAACTTTCAAAATTTCGTCCAAAATAATTAAAAAATAAAAATAAAAACCATCTTCCAGATTTTAATTTAATTATTCAAATTATCGAATCAAGATAGCGCATCAATAGAAGCGCTTCTGCATAGTAAGCATCAAATTTTCAAAAAATTTAAAATTAAAACGTTTTTTTGTAATAAAATAAAAAGGATTTTAAAAAGAGAAAATGTTTTTCTGTTATGAAAGAGTGGACTCCATTTTGATTTCTGAAAAGTAGTACGAAGTTCTGAAATTTTTATAATTTTTGAATTTTTTTATTGTTTTCGTGAACTTTATGGTCGAATTGGGTTCGGAGGGGTTTTTGGTTTTTGAAAAAAATGATTTTTTGGATGGTTAAAAGGGGAAAAGAGGAAAAAGACGTCATGGGGTTATGACGCTATCATGGCCGAATGGTTTTTTTTTATGTTTTATTTTTAGGAATAAAGGAAATGCGTTAAAATTGATCAAATGGGGGGGTCGGGGGGCCACGTGACTTGTAAAAACGGGGGAGGAAATTGCGGCGAGGGATATTCGGGATTTCTCAGTTCTAGACGTTCGGAGACAAAAGGAGTTCAATGACTTAGAGGGGGGACACTCGTGAATCTTTTTCATGTTTATTTATCAGTCTTACCAATTATCGAGTTTGATGAGCTCCTCCGGTTTTTTGTTTTTTCGTTCCGCTTTCAGTTTGAGGGCTTGTGGGTAAAGGCTTAGAACGTGTTCGAATTGTTTGGCGGAACCAGCGGCGAAGAAAGTCGCCGTGTCCTTTATCGAGGAAGCCATTGTGAGAACTAAACACTTTTCAACTTTTAACCGCTAGAGTGCAAACCCGAAAAAAATAAAAATAAAAATAAAAGTTTTCCAAACTCGAAAAATTTTGAGCGAAAATTATTTTATTTATTTATTTTTGTTATTCGGTAACCTCCCGAGTGACGGCAGCTGCGATGAATAGCCGACGTTAGTTTTTGGTTGTTTGGTCGAGGGGTGGGGGTAGGCGAAGGGGTAGGGTGGGGGGTGAGGAATAAATGACCTCGCTATGCCTGAGTCCCCCTCGAAACGCCCCTCTTTTCCCTTCTTTTTTTTTACATGGGTTCACCTTTTCAAAAACCCACCACGGGACCCACATCCGACTCTCCCCTCTCTGGCCTCCCTCACCTTTTAGAAACGAAAACTTTTTCGACGAATACTTTTTTTTTTCGCCGCAAATTTTAACTTTTGTGGGGTCGTTTTGGGAAATTTTTATACTTCAGAAAACATTTTTTTTGTTTAATTATTCAAATAAATTTTTTTTATCGGTCCATTGGTTCTCGAGATATGAGCAATTTTCCAATATTCTGAAAATTTAGTTGGGATCAAGAAAGGGTTGATTGCGAGATCAAAAGGCCTGTTATGGTAACGCGATGACCCTTTTTTTAGGGTCTTATGATGGCCCTTTCTTAGGGTCTCGTTATGGCCCTTTTTAATGGCCTTTTCTTATTGCCACGTGATGGCCCTAGCTTATTGCCGGTGATGACCATTTTTTATTGATTATTAAAAGGGACATCACGATGAAAAAAAAAAAAGGTGATCGCGATGAAATAAAAACAGGGTCATCACGATGAAATCAAAAAAGGTCGTAACGATGAAATATGAAAGGGTCATAACGATGAAATTAAAAAAGGGTCTTCACGATGAAATAAAAAAAGGGCCATCACGATGAAATGAAAAAGGGTCATCACAATTATAATAATAAAAAGAAGGGCATCACGATGAAATCAGAAAGGGTCATCACGATGGGAAAAAAGGGTCTTCACGATGAAATAAAAAAAGGGTCTTCACGATGAAATAAAAAAAAGGGCCATCACGATGAAATAAAAAAAGGGTCTTCACGATGAAATTAAAAAAGGGTCATCACGATGAAATAAAAAACCGGGTCATCACGATGAAATAAAAAACGGGTCTTCACGATGAAATAAAAAAAACGGGTCATCACGATGAAATTGAAAAAGGGTCTTCACGATGAAATCAAAAAGGGTCTTCACGATGAAATAAAAAAAAGGGTCATCGCGATGAAATAAAAAACGGGTCTTCACGATGAAATTAAAAAAAAGGGTCATCACGATGAAATTAAAAAATGGTCTTTACTATGAAACAAAAAAAGGTTCATCACGATGAAATCAAAAAGGGTCTTTACGATGAAATAAAAAAAGGGTCATCACGATGAAATCAAAAAGGGTCATAACGATGAAATTAAAAAAAAAGGTTATCACGAAGAAATCAAAAAGGGTCATAACGATGAAATATAAAAGGGTCATAACGATGAAATAAAAAAAGGTCTTCACGATGAAATAAAAAAGGGTCATCACGATTGCCCTTTCTTTTGAATCTCGTGATGACTCTTTTTTTTTTTCATCGTGATGGCCCTTTTTTGATTTCATCGTGATGACCTTTTATTATTTCATCGTGATGGCCCTTTTTTTGATTTCATCGTGATGAACCCTTTTTGATTTCATCGTGATGGCCCTTTTTTATTTCATCGTGATTGCCCTTTTTTATTTCATCGTGATGACCTTTTTTTATTTCATCGTGATGTCCTTTTTTTATTTCATCGTGATCGCCCTTTTTGATTTCATCGTGATGACCCTTTTTATTATTATTTCATCGTGATAACCCTTTTCCTTTTTCATCGTGATGACCCTTTTTATAATTCATCGTGATTTCCTTTTTTTGAGTTCGACGTCATGACTCATGACCTTTTTTTTAATTTTTTTTCCTCATCGTGATGACTCTTTTTATATTTCATCGTGATGAGTCTTTTTTCCCCATCGTGATGACCCTTTCCAATGGTCTTGTCTATAAATTCGTGATGGCTTTTTCTTATAGCTCATGGTGACCCATCTTTATGGTCTTGCGATGGCCATTTCTTAAGGTCTCCCGATTAGGTTCTCGCTGTGGCCATTTCCAAAGGTATGACCCACAATTAAGGAATTTTGATGGCCATTTTGAAAGGTCTCGCAAATGGCTACTTCTAAAGGTCTCCCGTTTGTACTCACATACAAGGGTCTCGCGGTGGCCATTTTTCAAGGTCAAGGGATGGCCCTCAATTTAACTATCTCAATGGCCTTAGGGTCTTTGATGGCCAATTCCGGGTCCCAAAATGCGCAAAGAAAACCATATCGACAACAATTATTTTTATTTTTCATATCTTACACATATACAGCTCAATAATTTATGAACAAAGATTAAAATACTTGAGCCACCTCTAATATACAGTCTAATAAGTAATAACAAACAAAAAAAATTATTTATTTATTATTTACATCATTGTGCTCTCTGGTCAACAATAGATCCCTGCATTTAAAATTTAAAACTTTTTTTTTGTTAAAACTTCTCTCGGAAGCGATTGACACTTAAAATACTGAGATATTTTCGTCTAATTTCTATTTTATTGTCAGGATTTGGGGCTTAAAATAAAAACTAACTTTTGACTAGCCGATCCACGCTTTTTACACACACAACAAATTTTTTTTCTACTTTAAAATACGACAAACCTCCCTTTTTTTACCAACTAGAACTAGTCTTGCAAAAATATACATGCAAATGTAAATTTGCTTTAATTTTTAAAAAGTTCACTTTTCTCAAAAATACGATGGTTTTTTAGCTAGGCCACAATTTCTTTTAATATGGCAGTGTATGCACTTTGCAGTCTGACATGAGGTATTTAATAATAAAATAATTAAAAAAAAAAAAAAAGAGATCCAAAAGGATGGACCAAGCAGGGGGGAAGTCATCGTGAGAAAGTGGGGGTAAGAAAAATAGCTGTAGCTCAGAAACGTTTGGTCCTACAAAAAATCTATTTAGTTCAAAATTGTAGCAAATTGAATAAGCTTTAATTTTGTACTTAAACGTTTTTCGCCTACGACCTACGGTTTTTGAGATATTGGCCAAAAACTGAAAAAATTCGTCTTTAAACCATTTCCGGAGAGAAACAAAATACCTTTTTTTCCGCCCCCAGGAGTAGATCGACTGGACTATACCACCCAGTAAAGCAAAGATGAAAAACTTTGCAAAATCAAGGGCAAAATGCAACTAACTACCTAAAACACAATTTCACTAATTTCAGCCAAATCATCCACATTTACTAAACTTCTAGAAAACCTCATTTTTGGAAGTTTTCTGCAGACTCGTCTGAGATTCACTGGATGGCTGTCGTTTTTCATGCATAAAATAAATAAATTTTTTGTTTTTTTGTTTTTTTCAAAGAAAAATCAGTCAAAGTTAAGGGTAAACAAAAAAAGAAGGACGAGTCAATTTCTTAGAAAGCGGAGGCGCCGATGGTGCGTCTTATTTGTTCAAACGAAAGCCAGAATGTGAGCGACCAAGGAGCCATTCTGATCCAAACAGGCAGAAATCCTTTATAGAGAGCCCAGAAGCCTTCATTGTGTATCGTTTTGAGCAAGCAATCTATAGACGACTTGTACAAAATCCCTCTAAAATTAAAAAAAAAAAAATTTGTTTTTTTTGTTCTATTTTCAATATTTACTTTCCGTGAGCGTCGGTAGGTTGGTTCATGACTCGAGTTTTGACGACGTCCGCTGGAGTTCCCATCGTAGCAGCCACTAAGCCTGCACAGCCGCTGAAATTTCGGTTTAAAAGCTAAGGTAACATATTTAGGTATACCTGGATAGGACATGGCATGCATGATTATCTTCCAAGCTTGTGTGAGATAGAATGAACTGTTTGGCTGTATCATAGGTTGTTAGGTCTCCAAGGTTGACTAATGCGGCTCGTTGGACATTTGGGATCGATCCTTTCCACAGACCTCGGATTCCACCTTCGTTGAGTATTTTGCGAAAAGCATGGCTGGCGCTGTGCACCCTATAAAGAGAAATGTCACATTCTACCCATAATGGCTCATTAAGGACCTCGCTTCTTTCCCTAAAAGCCGTCGTTTTCCTTCCATCTGAATTTGGACTTTGACTAGATCGGCGGGAGATGCGAAAAATTGAGCGACCACTCCGGATGTCACTCCGCTGATTGCAGACTTCCTGAAATTTTTTTTGAAATTTTCATTTTTTTTTCTTTCTTCTCTCTCTTACCAAATAGGGAAGGATCCGTCTTCATTTTTGGTGAAGACGCTTCGTCGCATCTTTTCGTAGGAGACGATCCTGATGCCTGAATAGACGACGTGGCGATAGAGAGCGGGGGTCACTCCTTGCCATAATTTGAGAAAACCTTCTTCTCGGGCGATTCCGAGGGCTGTTTTCATCATCCCCCTATATGCCACCTATGAAAGCGGTTGCCAGTGAGTTTATTTAGAAATCTTGACAGATAAACTTGGGATTTTAGGGGGTTATATTTGGAAAATAAGGAGTTTTTGTAGGGAAGTCCTCATCCTATCATCACCTCAATCACAATCATAACTTACAATTCCTCCTTGTTATATCTACTTGACAGTTGACACCACCCCCTCCTTCTACCCCCACTCTAGCTGACACCACCCCCGCCTTCTATTCCCATTCTAGCTGACACCACCCCCTCCTTCTACTCCTATTCTAGTTGACACCACCCCACCCTTCTACCCCCACTCTACCTGAAACCACCCCCTCCTTCTACTCCCACTCTAGCTGACACCACCCCCTCCTTCTACTCCCATTCTAGTTGACACCACCCCCTCCTTCTACTCCCATTCTAGCTGACACCACCCCCTCCTTCTACTCCCACTCTAGCTGACACCACCCCCTCCTTCTACTCCCATTCTAGTTGACACCACCCCCTCCTTACATAGCTCCCCACTCCTCAACCTCTAGCGACACCACCCCATCCTTCTACCCCCACTCTAGCTGACACCACCCCCTCCTTCTACTCCCATTCTAGCTGACACCACCCCATCCTTCTACCCCCACTCTACCTGAAACCACCCCCTCCTTCAACTCCCATTCTAGCTGACACCACCCCCTCCTTCTACCCCCACTCTAGCTGACACCACCCCCGCCTTCTATTCCCATTCTAGCTGACACCACCCCCTCCTTCTACTCCTATTCTAGTTGACACCACCCCACCCTTCTACCCCCACTCTACCTGAAACCACCCCCTCCTTCTACTCCCACTCTAGCTGACACCACCCCCTCCTTCTACCCCCACTCTACCTGACACCACCCCCTCCTTCAACTCCCATTCTAGCTGACACCACCCCCTCCTTCTACCCCCACTCTAGCTGACACCACCCCCTCCTTCTACTCCCATTCTAGCTGACACCACCCCATCCTTCTACCCCCACTCTAGCTGACACCACCCCCTCCTTCTACTCCCCACTCTACCTGAAACCACCCCCTCCTTCAACTCCCATTCTAGCTGACACCACCCCCTCCTTCTACCCCCACTCTACCTGACACCACCCCTCTTTTAACTCCCATTCTAGCTGACACCACCCCTCCTTCTACCCCCACTCTACTGACACCACCCCCTCCTCCTTCTACTCCCATTCTAGCTGACACCACCCCCTCCTTCTACTCCCATTCTAGCTGACACCACCCCCTCCCTCTACCCCACTCTACCTGACACCACCCCCTCCCTTCTACTCCCATTCTAGCTGACACCACCCCCCTCCTTCTACCCCCACTCTAGCTGACACCACCCCTCCTTCTACTCCCATTCTAGCTGACACCACCCCCTCCTTCTCACCCCCACTCTACCTGACACCACCCCCTCCTATCTAACTCCATTCTAGCTGACACCACCCCATCCTTCTACCCCCACTCTAGCTGGACACCACCCCGCCTTCATTCCCATTCTAGCTGACATCCACCCCCTCATTCTACTCCTAGTCTAGCTGGACACCACCCCACCCTTCTACCCCCACTCTACCTGAAACCACCCCCTCCTTCTACTCCACTCTAGCTGACACCACCCCCTCCTTCTACCCCACTCTACCTGACACCACCCCTCCTTCTACTCCCATTCTAGCTGACACCACCCCCTCCTTCTACCCTACTCTAGCTGACACCACCCCCTCCTTCTACTCCCATTCTAGCTGAACCACCACCATCCTTCTACCCCCACCTCTAGCTGACACCACCCCCTCCTTCTACTCCCATTCTAGCTGACACCACCCCATCCTTCTACCCCCACTCTACCTGAAAACCACCCCCTCCTTCAACTCCCATTCTAGCTGACACCACCCCCTCCTTCTACCCCCACTCTAGCATGACACCACCCCCGCTCTATTCCCATTCTAGCTGTGACACCACCCCTCCTTCTACTCCCACTCTACCTGACACACCCCTCCTTCTACTCCCATTCTAGCTGACACCACCCCCTCCTTCTACCCACACTCTAGCTGACACCACCCCGCCTTCTATTCCCATTCTAGCTGACACCACCCCTCCTTCTACTCCTATTTAGTTGACACCACCCCACCTTCTACCCCACTCTACCTGAAACCACCCTCCTTCTACTCCCACTCTAGCTGACACCACCCCCTCCTTCTACCCCCACTCTACCTGACACCACCCCCTCCTTCAACTCCCATTCTAGCTGACACCACCCCCTCCTCTACCCCCACTCTACCTGACACCACCCCCTCCTTCAACTCCATTCTAGCTGACACACACCCCGATCCTTCTACCCCCACTCTAGCTGACACCACCCCTCCTTCTACTCCCACTCTAATTGACACCACCCCCTCCTTCTACCCCACTCTACCTGAAACCACCCCCTCCTCTCAACTCCCATTCTAGCTGACACCACCCCCTCCTTCTACCCCCACTCTACCTGACACCACCCCTCCTTCTACTCCCACTCTACTGACACCACCCCCTCTTTTAACTCCCATTCTAGCTGACACCACCCCTCCTTCTACCCCCACTCTACTGACACCACCCCTCCTTCTCTACTCCCATCTCTAGCTGACACCACCCCCTCCTTCTACTCCCATTCTAGCTGACACCACCCCCTCCCTCTACCCCACTCTACCTGACACCACCCCCTCCTTCTACTCCCATTCTAGCTGACACCACCCCCTCCTACTCCTCCCCCCCACCATTTACCCAATCATCATTCACCCAAGTTACAATTTTGGAGAGGAAAAAAAAAAAGGTATTGGTGCTCAACAGATCTCTCTACAAACACCTATTTACCAGGGTTGCAATTTTGGAGAGGCCCAAAATTAAACTTCCTTAATTTTCTTTACTACCATTCCTTAACTGAGAATAACGAAATGCACCAATAACAACATACTTGATGAGATCCATTTTGGGCAGCGACTTCTCCTTGGATTTGGAGCCTCGTTTTCGTCAAATCAAGAGGATATGTCACTAAAATTTTATTTCACAAATAAACGAAAAAAAATCATAATTTTCCTCAACTTACAAACTTCTGCTATACATGCGGCGAAAACTGATACGATATAAGTGCACCAAAAAGAGTCCGCATACGAGTATTTGAGTTGAGCGACTTGAGTTTGAACCATCGTAACAAAAAAACGGTCAATTATCTCTAAAACGGACCAGTTAAAAGATAAGAAAAGGTCAACAATTTTACCTTCAACTCGGTTTTCTCATAATAGAGTTTAAGTTTGGAAAATTACTTTCACAATCAATTCTGAAAGTCATTTCCGTCTTAAAATCCGCTTAAAAATAGACAGAACCTTTCATACGCCAAACAAATTATTAGAAAAAGAAGCGGCGAATTCACAATTTTTGACCCCTTTTATCAGTCCTTATCATTATTTTTAATTTTACCTCAAAAATCCACTGAAAATCGACTACTCACGAAATTTTGATTCGTTTTCTCCAGAGAATATGCTAAATATGGAGAAAACTTGTAAAACTCACATAGTTGAAGTGTGTAAGAAAAATTATTTAAAAAAATTAATTGTTCAAGTACGGTTCGAAGAAGGTTATCAAAATAATCACATTGATCGATTAGTTTTAAAGTCGATTGTACAGATAACACTGGTGTAACCTTCTTTACGTTGGCAACACTGATTCCCGCCAAAAAAAGTGCATTGGGAATCAAAATTAGGTTTTTTATATCATAAGTTTATTGCAATAAATCTTTTTGTTATTGTTGTAAGGGAAATTTCCCTCTGCGGGGAATCTTTTTATGATTTCTGATTAATCAGTGTTGCCAATTCTGTAGCCGGGATTTGACGAAAGAACAAAAGGGGGAAACAGTGATGCTAACTGTTTTACTGTGATTTCAGATTAACCACTGTTGCCAATCCTGTAGCTAGGGAAATTACCCTCAGCGGCAGGGAACTTATGAGAATTTAGATAAAAAGGGACATTTTGGTAATAAACCCAGAGGAAATAAGAAAATTTCGTAGAAAAGGGAAATTTCGAGGGAATTTTTCTTTTAGAGGGATTAAAGCACTACCCAATACTGATCATACATTGCATCTTGGATTGCTTCAGCGGTTCTTATTTCTATGTCTTCCTAAAACACCGAAAAACAATTCAAAACAAAAAATTTATTAGGACATAAAATAAAAACAATTAAATAAAACAGCAAAGGCAATAATATCACGTAATTCAAGAATTTTTAAAGCTTACATACATTCTTTATAAGGCACTAGCAGCTTTTACAACAAAAAGCCATTTTAACACTTCTCAGCTAAGCTATCATCGTTCTTTATTTAACTAATGACTAGTCATAATACTAGTTTGAAAAACAAGTTATTTCCCTATAAACAATTAGGTGTGCGTAAATTATAAACTTTTTTTTATTAAACATTAAAATCACAATGGAGAAAACTTGGCTTATAATCCACAGCAATATATTTTATTAACTTATTTGAGCGCTGACGGAACCTAAGTGATGAAAATCTTCCATTTTATAATAAAATAACCTTGACAGTTGTAACCTTCCTAACCTATTATAACCTAAAAGGCTCAAAATGGGTTTTCACCCGAATTGACACCCGGAAATGTAAAATCCTAATTTCAAGTCATCCAGGAAGGTGGGAAAATGTAAATTTTCAAGACTAAGGAATTATTTCGAATCCTTTTCAACAAATGATTTTAAAAACTTTATCCAGTGATGCGAGTCCGATTTTTCCCCATAAATCAAAAAAATCCCCAAATAAATTTAGTGACAAAAAAAAAATTATAATTGTTAAAAAGCAAAAATTACTTAATAGATGAGGTTTTCTTGATTTTCCTAATTTTAGTTCAAAATTTCCCTGATTTTGGCGAAAATTCCCACGACACTGAATCTTTGGCAAATCTTTTTTTAAATTTTCATAAATATGAGGTCGTTGGCTAACCAGTCGGGGTGGGTCACTTCCGAATGGACGATATAACCTTGAGAAAACATAAATTCGGAAATGGCATCACGTCCGCCGACTACGTGAGCAAACTCGACAGAAAGAGTCTGAAATAGAAAATTAATTTTATTTAAAAAAAAATTTTTTTTTAATACCTGAATATTGATTTTTTGAAACGGTATTGTCTTCAAGACTTGCAACTCGGCACCTTCAACGTCTAAACTTAAATAATCGACGTATGAGACATTTAATGCCAAAAGGTACGAATATAAAGGGAAACATTGGACATCGATAGTTCCGGTACTTTTTTGCGTCCCGCCTCCTTCTTTAACGTCCAAATCGACAATCCGACCAAGATTCTTATTCTGCTCGAATTTAACCTAAAAGACAAAATTTAATAATAATAAATGAGTAAAACGTACGATTTCTGGATAGTTGTTTAAGCTCAAGCAAGTCGGAGAGAGCCAAGCGTGGCGGTTCTTTTTCAATAAATCGGCAAAATTGAGCGGATCTGGTTCGATGAGAAGTCCTGTCCAGTTGAGAAAACGCTCGAAATATAACGTGTTCGAACGCGTCTCTCCGTCCAACGCACCGACTTCGATGAAAAATCCATTTTTCTATAATTTTTACAATTAGCATACTACTTATTTTTGAAATAAGTACATTAAATGACTGGAAACATGGTCCTATCCCAAGGGGAATGAGGCAAGGGGACTAGATCACCGCCCACAACACCATAAAACAACATCTCTATTTACACCCACCCCCAATCACCCCCGCCACCTATCACCACCACCCCACCTCCAATCCTCACCGCCCCCAAATAACATCACCATCAACACCCACCGCCCCCACCCCAAATCCCCACCGCCCCCAATTAACAACGCCATCAAAACCCACCCCAATGCCCACCCCCATCCCACCACTCCGCCCCCAATCACCACCGCCCCCAAATAACATCGCCATCAACACAATCCCCTCCGCTCCCACCGACAATCTCTACCGCCCCCATCCTAAATCACCACTGCCCCCACCCCCGATCTCCACTCCCCCTAAATCACCACCGCCCCACCCCTAATCTCCCCCTCCTCCAAATAACATCGCCATCAACACCCACCCCCAATCACCACCGCCCCACCCCCAATCACCACCGCCTCCAAATAACATCGTCATCAACACCCACCACAATCCCCACCGCCCCCACCCCAATCAATACCGCCCCCCAAATAACATCACCGCCCACCGCCCCCAATCACACCTCCCCCACCCCCAATCACTACCGCCTCCAAATAACATCGCCATCAACACCCACCCCCAAATAACATCGCCATCAACACCCACCCCTGGTCTGAGCAACATCACTATACACTCACCCCCGATCCTCTCGCCACCAAATAACATTGCTAACAACACCCACCCAACTCCCATCCCCGATCTAACCTTTTCCCTTCACACATCACCATCAACCTCCCCACTCCACCAGAACCCCATAGGACATCCCTCGCCTTACACCCCATGGCAATGAATACGTCCACCGAAACTTTACTTTGTTATTGAGAATGCTCTTGACTCTGTCGCTTTGTCCCATCGAAGGGTCGCTCGTGAAAAAATTCGAAAGCGAATACCGTCCAGAATCAACTGGAGGAATCAAAAATCGTCTTAACATCTTCGAGAGCAATCTAGGATCATCCATGGCAACCTGTGGCCCATTTAAATCATCTACAATACGAAATCCATCATTTTTTCTGAACAACCTCATATCTTAATGGTCTAACCTGGAGTGTAGTTGTACCATTTCATAACACCTAAAAATAATTAGTTTTTATAAGTTCCTAGAAGTAGAAGACGATAAAATACCTTCACGGACGTCTCCTCCAGATAAGTTATAAGAATAAAATAAATAAAGGATGAAAATGAACAAAATGGGAAGCCAAATACACTCTCTCGCTTTTTTCTTCCATTTGAACATATTTCCGCTAGAAAAAAAATTTCAGGAAAATATCATGATTTTCAGAAATAAACCGGTAAATAAATTTTAGGAGTTAAATCACGGTAAAAAGAAAAATTCGCGTAACCTGCAAAATTGAAAACTTTCCGTATGCGGTCTCGTCTGCGTTTTTTGTATACTGTGACGTCACTAAACACATGGAGTTCATATGTTAGAATTTTTTTAAAAAATTATTTAAAATTTTTGTTTTGGAAATTCTTTGTATTTCGTTCGTTTGATTTCTTTTTGTGGCAGAATTCTAAAATTTATGAGTTTTGGGGCTGATATTCTGAAATCTGTGAGTTTGGTTGGCGACACTGATGCTAAAAAAAGCGATGTGGATTGATAAAAACCGAAGAAAAGTTTGAAATTTGGGTTGGCAATGCTGATTTAAGATAGTAAGAGATTCAAAATAAAAAAGAAGCAGCAAAAACAGAGGTATAGTTTAATAAGTTGGCAGCACTGATTTTTAAAATCAGATTACAAAGGTTGGAAATTATGATTTCGGAAAAGCTAGATCTTTGGATTTGACTAAATTTGTTTTGGCAACACTGAATGAGTTTAAACTTGATTCCCAAGAAAACTAGGAAAAAGGCGGGAAGAATCGCGGAGGGGCCACCCTTTTGGAATTTTTGTTGGCAACACTGCTTTTCCGAGGTTTTCTGTCTCGCTCACGCTTGATCACGACCGTGCCGTTCTCTCACTCCGTACGTCCCCCATTTTACGTTTTTTACATTTTTTTACGGGGGTTTTAAACCTGATAGAGTAAAATAACGGGAGCGAATTCCGGACGGGTTTATCAGGGGGGAAGAAACCTTTTTTTTTCGTTCCTTTTATTTTTATTTATGCGTTTTTTGAAAGATGGCGTCCGAATACCAGTACTTTTACGAAGACGAAGTCTACAGAATCAATAAAAAAGGAAACGTCGAATTCGGAATGGTCGTCGAAAATTCGGAGCTTGTGAGCAGCGATGAGAATTCCGACAACGACGAGACGACAAAAATCAAAAAAGGTCACATCCGAGTCGCCTGGCATCCTACTGGAGCTGAAGAAGTCGTCTCAGAAAGAAAGGTCATTTTTTTACCTTATTTATCAATTTATTCTATTTTATAAGTCTCAAAAACGATTTTTCTGTACGATCCGAGTCGTGCTCCTCGCATGAAAATTCATGTCAATCGATCCCGTTTCTAATTTTATCTAGAATCTTCTATGTCGCGATCAAGGTCATAGAAGAACCTAGAAAATCGTTTTCCTATTCCTCATCTTAGAATTCTCTTCGTGTTTAGGATCACTAAAATTGCCATCATTTGAAAATGGCATAACACCAAGCATAATTGATGTCTTGTTATATTGAGCAAAATTATGCTGGAAATGCCATCTTCTTGGTTTTTGGGCCATAATTGTGTTTTGCTTAAAATTGTGAATGTCATTGTAAATTCTGATTTCTTCCTATAACAGATCTCAAGCTCGTTTTGCAATTGGGATGAAATAAGGGCAGTAATGCGTCCTTTTGCTGAAAATTAAGTTTTGAACACATAGACAGCCGTTTATCTGACTAAAAATTCTATTGGATTGCTAAAAATCGCTTGAAATCTATGGGTGGTGGTTTTGCTGGTTTTTGGTTTAGGAGGTTTTGATAAATTTGGGCCGTTTTGGAAGTCTTAGGCAGTTCAGGTGATTTGGGGGCTGTAGACAGTTTAGGACGTTCTGGAGGTCTGGTCAGTTTTGGTAATTTGGGTGGTTTTGGACAGTTTTGGTGGTTTGGATAGTTTAGGCAGTATTGGAGGTCTGGGCAGCTTTGGTAATTTTGGTTGGTTGGGCAGTTTTGGAGGTTTGGGCAGCTTAAGCCGTTTTGGAGGTCTGGGAAGTTAGGGTGAGTTGGGCAGTTTAGGCCGTTTTGGAGGTCTGGATAGTTGAGGTGATTTGGGCAATTTTGGTAATTTAGGTTGGTTTGGGCAGTTTGGGCTGTTTTTTAGGTCTGGGAAGTTGGGGTGATTTAGGCAGTTTGGGCCGTTTTGGAGGTCTGGACAGTTGAGGTGATTTGGGCAATTTTGGTAATTTAGGTTGGTTTGGGCTGTTTTGGCGGTCTGGGAAGTTGGGGTGATTTGGGCAGTTTGGGCCGTTTTGTAGGTCAGGACAGTTCGGGTGATTTGGGCAATTTTGGTAATTTTGGTTGGTTGGGGCCGTTTTGTAGGTCTGGACAGTTGAGGTGATTTGGGCAATTTTGGTAATTTAGGTTGGTTTGGGCTGTTTTGGCGGTCTGGGAAGTTGGGGTGATTTGGGCAGTTTGGGCCGTTTTGGAGGTCTCGACAGTTCGGGTGATTTGGGCAATTTTGGTTGGTTTGGACAGTTTGGGCTGTTTTGGAGGTCTGGGAAGTTGGGGTGATTTGGGCAGTTTGGGCCGTTTTGTAGGTCAGGACAGTTCGGGTGATTTGGGCAATTTTGGTAATTTTGGTTGGTTGGGGCCGTTTTGTAGGTCTGGACAGTTGAGGTGATTTGGGCAATTTTGGTAATTTAGGTTGGTTTGGGCAGTTTGGGCTGTTTTGGAGGTCTGGGAAGTTGGGGTGATTTGGGCAGTTTGGGCCGTTTTGGAGGTCTGGACAGTTCGGGTGATTTGGGCAATTTTGGTAATTTTGGTTGGTTTGGGCAGTCCGGGCTGTTTTGGAGGTCTGGGAAGTTGGGGTGATTTGGGCCGTTATGGAGGTCTTGACAGTCGGGGTGATTTGGGAAATTTTGGTTGTTTTGGACAGTTTGGGCTGTTTCGGAGGTCTAGGAAGTTAGGGTGATTTTGGAAGGTTAGGCCGTTTTGGAGGTCTTGGCATTTTTGTTGAGTTGGGCAGTTTTGGTGGTTTATGGACAGTTTGGGCCGTTTTGGAGGTTCGGGCGACTTGGTTGGTTTAAGCCATTTTGGAAATCTGGGAAGTTATGGTGATTTGAGTTGTTTTTTTAATCGTTTTGGCAGTTTTGGAGGTGTGGGTGGTTTGGACAGTTTAGGCCGTTTTGGAGCTCTGGGAAGTTGAAATTTTTTAAATAATAGTCTGGGCCGTATCGGAGGTATGAGGAGTTGGGGTAATTGGGTAGTTTAGGCGATTTGGGGTGTTCTTTACAGTTAGGTCCGTTTTGGAGGTTCGGAGGACTTGGGTAGTTTGGGCCGTTTTGGAGGTCTGGGAAGTTAATGTTATTTGGGCAGTTTAAACAATTTGTGTGCCTTTTTTTCTCAACAGTTTGGGCCGTTTTGGAGGTCTAGGAAGTTTGGGGCTGATTTTGGCAGTTAGGGCGATTTGGACCGTTTTTTACAGTTTAAGCGATTTGGGTGGTTTTGACAGTTTGGGCCGTTTTGGAGGTTCGGGGGACTTGGGTAGTTAAGGCCGTTTTGGAGATTTGAAGGACTTGGGTAGTTTGGGCCGTTTTGGAGGTCTGGGAAGTTAATGTTATTTGGGCAGTTTAAACAATTTGTGTGCCTTTTTTCCCCAACAGTTTGGGCCGTTTTGGAGGTCTAGGAAGTTGGGGCTGATTTTGGCAGTTAGGGCGATTTGGGCCGTTTTTTACAGTTTGGGCCGTTTTGGAGGTTCGGGGGACTTGGGTAGTTAAGGCCGTTTTGGAGATTTGAAGGACTTGGGTAGTTTGGGCCGTTTTGGAGGTCTGGGAAGTTTGTTATGTGGGCAGTTTAAACAATTTGTGTGCCTTTTTTCCCCAACAGTTTGGGCCGTTTTGGAGGTCTAGGAAGTTGGTGCTGATTTTGGCAGTTAGGGCGATCTGGACCGTTTTTTACAGTTTGGGCAGTTGTTGAGGTTGGGCGACTTGGATGGTTTTGACAGTTTGGTGCCGTTTTGGAGTTTCGGGGGACTTGGGTGGTTTGGGCCGTTTTGGAGGTCTGGGAAGTTAATGTTATTTGGGCAGTTAAAACAATTTGTGTGCCTTTTTTTCCCAACAGTTTGGGCCGTTTTGGAGGTCTAGGAAGTTGGGGCTGATTTTGGCAGTTAGGGCGATTTGGGCCGTTTTTTACAGTTTGGGCGACTTGGGTGGTTTTGACAGTTTGGACCGTTTTGGAGGTTCGGGGGACATGGGTAGTTAAGGACGTTTTGGAGATTTGAAGGACTTAAGTAGTTTGGGCCGTTTTGGAGGTCTGGGAAGTTAATGTTATTTGGGCAGTTTAAACAATTTGTGTGCCTTTTTTCCCCAACAGTTTGGGCCGTTTTGGAGGTCTAGGAAGTTGGGGCTGATTTTGGCAGTTAGGGCGATTTGGGCAGTTTTTTACAGTTTGGGCGACTTGGGTGGTTTTGACAGTTTGGGCCGTTTTGGAGGTTCGGGGGACTTGGGTAGTTAAGGCCGTTTTGGAGATTTGAAGGACTTGGGTAGTTTGGGCCGTTTTGGAGGTCTGGGAAGTTAATGTAATTTGGGCAGAAAACAATTTGTGTGCTTTTTTTCCTCAACAGTTCGGGCCGTTTTGGAGGTCTAGGAAGTTGGGGCTGATATTGGCAGTTAGGGCGATCTGGGCCGTTTTTTACAGTTTGGGCAGTTGTTGAGGTTGGGCGACTTGGGTGGTTTTGACAGTTTGGGGCCGTTTTGGAGTTTCGGGGGACTTGGGTGGTTTGGGCCGTTTTGGAGGTCTGGGAAGTTAATGTAATTTGGGCAGAAAACAATTTGTGTGCCTTTTTTTCTCAACAGTTTGGGCCGTTTTGGAGGTCTAGGAAGTTGGTGCTGATTGTGGCAGTAAGGGCGATTCGGGCCGTTTTTTACAATTTGGGCAGTTGTTGAGGTTTGGGCGACTTGGGTGGTTTTGACAGTTTGGGCCGTTTTGGAGATTTGGAGGACTTGGGTAGTTTGGGCCGTTAAGGAGGCCTGGCAAGTGAATTGGGCTGTTTTTTTACAGTTTGGCCCTTCTAATTCCTCTCTCAATTCCCCCATCAATCCATCTAAATATCCATTCACCCCCTTATTACCAAAAACCCCAATTACCACCTCATTAATCCCCCCCATTCCCCCCTCAACTAACCTTAGTTACTAGCCCAATCCAGCACTTCATGTCCTAGAAAACATCATCGATCCTCAAAATTATCTAAATTCCCAGATTGTAAACATATCTCATAACAAACAAATTTTTTTAGGTTGGATTGGCGGATCGATCTCTAATGCCTGGCGATGTCGTCCGGCGGATGATCAAAGGGAAAGACACCCAGAGAGGTTATTGTCGCCACATGGAAGTCACCGCTTCCATACAAATTGTCGGTACCAAACACATCATAAACAAAGTCAAAAGCAAAGACCTTCTCCCCATCGAAGTAAGCATCCCAAACAAACAAAACCAACATTTCTAACCATTTTTTCAGAGTCTATCCCGTGATTTGGCAGTTTGTCTCGATTCTTGGGTCGGCGGTATCAAAGTCGTTCACAGTAAAATCCATCTTAGACTCCCCGATAATTCAAAATGTTACATCTCAGACCCGGATACCGTCGGATTTGAAGTTTTCGATGAAAAGAAAGAGCCGGATATCGAATTTCCGCATCGTGGCGATTATTACCCCGGACAGGTTCTATGGGGGCCGCTCAGTTTTTTGGAAGAATTCGCTGAATTTGATGGCGTCTCTTGTACCAAAGAGCAAATGAAGTTGAGGTTCAAACATCATAAAACAATCAAAGTAAGCAAAAGTCCTTATTTTATGTTAATTTATTTGTTTTTTTTGAGGTGGTGGTGGAGGATATCGATACAGAGTCGGTTGCCGTCCATTGGCAGTGTCGAGCGTATTCGAAAGACGGCGCCGGAACGGACGCGGAGCAGCCACGTCTGGTCATTCAAGGCGAGGACATCCATCGGCTCAAACTTCTGACCGTATTCGAGCCATGCACCCTCCAAGTGGGCGACCGACACTTCTACCAGATCAAATCCACTGACAAAATCTCGACGAAAGAACAATGGAGGAGAGAACAGAAACAAATCGTACTCAGTAACACCACGATTAGTTTACAAAAAAAATACAAAGATTCACCTATCAAATCTAAAAAAGGTCTGTACCATATGTTTATACACATGATTTTTTAATTATTTGGAAAAAAAATTCGTTTTCTTGGAAGGGGCTGACTGGCCAGGCGAACAGCCCCCATGTGATTTTTTTTTGGAATGTTGGAAACCTACCTTAAGATCCTATTTGGAAGAATATGATAGGAATTTGTTAAAAAAATAAAGCTTTCATATTTTAGTGCCAGTAAATGCCTCTGAAAATGAAAAGAAGCATAAAATAAAAACAGAAAATGGACATATTGACGGGAAATCGGATAATGAAGGCGAAATCGATTCAAATCGTATGGAAAACCACGGTTTGTGTTTGAATCCTTCAAAACGAATGAAAATTGATCATTTTCTTTTTGAAGAAACAGACGAATGGAATACTGAGAGTTCGGATGCCGAATCGGAAACGGCGAGCAATTCGAGCAGCGTTGCTAGCGTATTGAGCAATGGTGGGAAAAAGCATCCGTCTCTCCCTATTAGGACGATGAAGGTACGATATTTTCTTTTTTGGCGCATTTGGGTTTCATTAATGCAGTTTTAGGTCCTTCATAAAAAGAAACTGAAAAGGACGGCGCAGAAAAAATGTACGCCGACCGTTAGCTTGGAACCGGGGAGTAAAATCGTTGTAGAGACAATCAGCACCTCGTCTACTGCGGACGTCGTTTGGCAAGTAAGGCCCTAAGGAATTTTCAAAAGATCACTCCCCATGACCAATCAGAGGCCTTCTCTACTACTAAGCCACTCCCCCTGACCAATCACCAGCCTTCTCTACTACTAAGCCACTCCCCCGACCAATCAGAGGCCTTCTCTACTACTAAGCCACTCCCCCTGACCAATCAGAGGCCTCTACTTCTAAGCCACTCCCCCTGACCAATCAGAGGCCTTCTCTACTACTAAGCCACTCCCCTTGACCAACCAGAGGCCTTCTCTACTACTAAGCCACTCCCCCTGACCAATCAGATGCCTTCTCTACTACTAAGCCACTCCCCCTGACCAATCAGAGGCCTTCTCTACTACTAAGCCACTCCCCCTGACCAATCAGATGCCTTCTCTACTACTAAGCCACTCCCTTGACCAACCAGAGGCCTTCTCTACTACTAAGCCACTCCCCCTGACCAATCAGATGCCTTCTCTACTACTAAGCCACTCCCTTGACCAACCAGAGGCCTTCTCTACTACTAAGCCACTCCCCCTGACCAATCAGATGCCTTCTCTACTACTAAGCCACTCCCTTGACCAATCAGAGGCCTTCTCTACTACTAAGCCACTCCCCTGACCAATCAGAGGCCTTCTCTACTACTAAGCCACTCCCTTGACCAATCAGATGCCTTCTCTACTACTAAGCCACTCCCCCTGACCAATCAGATGCCTTCTCTACTACTAAGCCACTCCCTTGACCAACCAGAGGCCTTCTCTACTACTAAACCACTCCCCCTGACCAATCAGATGCCTTATCTACGATTTAGACACTCCCTTGACCAATCAGTAACCGTCTTCAGTGATAAAACTTATTCTTTTGTTAAGGACGGTTCTGTGGAATTCGGGATCCCGTCGACGGAATTATATCCAATACACCATCTGGACGATCAGGAATTCTTCCCCGGCGATTTCGTGATCGAAAACAAAGAAGACGCTTGTATGCGAGTATACGGCGTCGTGCAGAAAGTCGACCACGCCGGACGAACCGCCGCGGTCAAATGGTTCAAAACGTACACTTCAACAGACAGCCCACAGTATGTCACGTTTGAGCTATTACCGAATTTAAAACGTTTTTTAGGCCAACTTTATTGATGGAAAACGAAGTGAGCGTGTACGATTTGAAAGATCATCCAGATTTCCAATATCGTCCTGGAACGGTCGTCATCAGAGTGGCAAATTTCCAAGGAGAAGATGAAGTCTGCTCTGCAGGTCAAGTTCTCGATAACTACCCTGAAGGACGAGTACGCGTATGGTGGGTCGAAGGCCACGTTTCAATGTGTTGGCCTCAAGATCTTTACAAAGTCGGCGAATACGACTCAGATGGCGGCGACGCCTGGGACGACGCCCCCAGCGATGACAACTCATGGCAAACGGAAAGCGAGAACTCAAACGACGAAACAGATGAAGCCCGCGATAGCTTAATCAAGCCAAAATTGGCAGCAAACATCGAAAAAGCGCGCATTGCGATGTCTCGTCTTGAAGAGATTTTCACACAAAATCCATCATTGCAAACAACAGAGGTCATGCGGAAGTTATTGGAAGTTTACAAAGACTGCAGGTATGTCAATCTAGCCTAAAAAATATAATTTTTTGTTTAGATATTTGGATAAATTGATGGGAACGATGTATTTCCACGAGTGCCATTTCCAAGGGCTTTTGGAACGCGTGCGGGAAAGAGGGAGGACAAATCTTGCGCAACGAGTCGCTGATCAAGTAAGCCGACTTTTTTCCGTCGATACTGCGGCGGCGAACGATGAAAAACCCGAAGAAGTCCCTGAAGAGAAAAGCCGAAGGGATTCGTCCGGCGAATTCCTTTCAGGGAGTTTAGCTTTGTTGGAAGCTCGCGTTTCCGCTTCTCGCATAGCGTCGGCTTTACCGGAAACCGCTTCCGCGGAACCTCCTAGCACGGTCAACGTCTGCGTCAAATTGTGTTCGCTTATATTAGTCCAACTCGTCAAAGCGCATGCGGAAGTCATCCGAAGGTAAAATCCCAATAAATTTCAATATTCAACTCAATTTTCAATTCGCAGATTTGGAGGTAATACAGGATCGATGGCTGAAGCTAACAATGTTTCTCCGACTGCTACTACACCTGGAAAAACAGAATCTGCTCCCACTGGTAAGTGTCCAGAGTGCTCGAACTGCCTCCACCTCCCGAACCGCCCCCACCACCAATCCCCCCACCCCCCAAACCGCCTCCACCTTCCCAAACGGCCCCCATCACCCGAACTGTCCCCACCTCCCGAGCCGCCCCCATCACCCGAACCGTCCCCACCACCCTAACCGCCCCCACCACCCGAACGGCCCCCATCACCCGAACTGTCCCCACCTCCCGAGCCCTCCCCCCACCCGAACGGCCCCCATCACCCAAACTGCCACCACCTCTCGAGCCGCCCCCACCACCCGAACCGGCCCCCACATCCCGAACTCCCCCCATCACCCGAACAGCCCCCACCTCCCGAACCGCCCCCATCACCCGAGCCGCCCCACCTCCCGCGCCGCCCTCATCACCCGAACAGCCCCCACCAACCAAACAGCCCCCACCACCCGAACCGCCCCCACCACCCGAACGGCCCCCATCACCCGAACCCACCTCCCGAGCCCCCTCCCCACCTGAATGGCCCCCATCACCCAAACTGCCACCACCTCTCGAGCCGCCCCCACCACCCGAACCGGCCCCACATCCCGAACTGCCCCCATCACCCGAGCCGCCCCCATCACCCGAGCCGCCCCCACCACCCGAACAGCCCCCACCACCCGAACCGCCCCCACCTCCCAAGCCGCCCCGATCACCCGAACTGCCCCCCACCACCCGAACCGCCCCCACCACCCGAGCAACCCCACCACCCGAACCGCCCCCATCACCCGAACCGCCTCCATCTCGAACTGCCCCCACTTCCCAAACCGCCCCCTCCTCCCGATCTGCCCCCTCCTTTATAACCGCCCCATCTCCCGAACCGCCCCCACCTTCCAAACTGCCCGCACCTCCCAATATGTTTAAACCACCTTTACTGCTTAAACCACACAAACTTCGCACCCCTCCAAAACCACCCAAAACCGTGAAAACCTCCGAAATGCTTTCTACAGTATTTTTTGTAAGGATATCCTTAACTTTACAGATGGCAAAGAAGTTTCCGAAGTCAAAGAAAACGGCGAAATCGACAAAGTGAAATCGAACGAATCCGGTTTGAATTCGTTGGCCGAGCTCAACAGTACGATCGAAGTAAATTCAAACGAATGTATTCTAAAACCGAATGAGAAAGGAGGTAAAGTAAATCTTTTAATTTATTGTACCAGAAATTTGATTTAAATTTTTAGTTTTCACTATTGTGGATACTGCGCCAAACAGCCACAAGTTTAAGTTGACCATGTTCCAACCTGCGGATACAAAATCATTCTGCAAGCGAGTCAAAGCTGAGCTTAAATTGCTCAGAACTTCCCTTCCGTCTGGAATCTGGATAACAGGATTTGAAGACCGAATGGTACACAAAATGATTTTTTATTATTTTTATAATTTTTTCTTTAGGATTTGTTTTCGGTGATGATTCGTGGCCCTGAAAAGACGCCTTATGAGGACGGACTTTTTTTCTTCGATTTCCAACTTTCTGCAGATTACCCGAAGACTCCTCCTCACTGTCATTATGTCTCTTACTGTTCAGACCG
This sequence comes from Orius laevigatus, assembly GCA_018703685.1. Taxonomy (NCBI): domain Eukaryota; kingdom Metazoa; phylum Arthropoda; class Insecta; order Hemiptera; family Anthocoridae; genus Orius; species Orius laevigatus. The sequence continues at coordinate 40,904 of JAGWEN010000747.1, forward strand.
ACTAAACCCAAATTTATACGAAGACGGCAAAGTTTGCGTGAGCCTTTTGGGCACCTGGTCTGGTAAAGGGACCGAAATGTGGACGTCGACGAGCAATTTGTTGCAAATTATCGTTTCTATTCAAGGTAATTTGTTTTAAACTTGGCAAGGAAATTCAAATTATTTTTATTTTTAGGTTTAATATTAGTAAGCGAGCCGTATTTCAACGAGGCCGGCTACGAGAAGCAAAAAGGTTCCCAACAAGGGAAAGAAAACTCACGAATGTACAACGAAATGGTCGTCCTAAAACTAGTTCAGGCAATGTCCAAGCTCATCCTAAACCCCCCTCCCGTCTTCAAAGAAGAAATCAACGCTCATTTCAACCAACACGCTGAAAAGTATAATTTTTAATAATTTTTTCCAAAATTAAAACCTAAATTTTAGGTTATGTCGGAGGTTAGATTCTTGGTTGGACGTTTCCGAAAAGTACAACGATTCGCATCCTTTGTCTCCGACGACTCCTACGACTTACAAAGAACTCACAGAAGGTAAATTAATTTCTTTTTTTGTCCGACCTGAAATTTCTTTTTTCAGTGGACGAAATCGACGGCGTCGCTCTTCCCGAATTCCCGCTCATTCCCGCATCGAAAGGTTTTTGCCTCTCGCTTCGAAAGTCGCTCGTCAACTTCCGACAAGTCCTTGCAGACAAACTTCCGCCGAACGGCCTCCCCAGTTAGTACACCGCCTTCGAACTTAGAAGACCCACTTAGCGCATCTTTTCTACTCGAATTTTCAGCTTCTTTTCTCCTCTATTCTGTATATAGAATAAAAACTACCTCGTTCTTGATACATTCCCTTTATTTTTTATTTTTTCGTTGTTATTATTTTTGGCTGTGTATAGATTACTGATGTACATAAAGCTTAACATTGTGATAAACTTGTACATAGCTAGGACATGTTAATTTATCAAGTTAAAAAAATTTTTCTGGCAGTGTTGCTCTGGAATTCTCTTTTCCTCCTAAATTTGGCTGCTTAAAAAGAAAACCATTTAGGGGGAAAACTGGCAACACGGCGTCAAAAAACCCGGTGGAGCCTAAAAATTTCTCTTTATTTATTATTTTTATTTTGGTTTTTTTCGTCAAAAGTTAACAATTTAGAATGTTTAGGCTACTTTAGGGCCCATTTTGTATTTTTTTTCTATCATTATGATGTGTTATATAATTTATTTATGTTTGAAAATGTTGTACTTTAATTATTTAAAAAAGCACAATAAAATTTTGTTGATTTCTGAATAAGTCACGTTTTTTTGACATCCACCGCAAACAATTATTATATATATATAATATATATATATATATATATATATATATATATAATATATATATATATATAGTATATATATATATAATATATATATATATATATATTATATATATATATATATATAATATATATATATATATATAATATATATATATATGATATATATATATGGCAATTCCCAGGAGATTTGGGAAATAAAACTCATTTATTTTTAATACATATATTTTTATCCAGTGGAAGGCATTAGTGTTCATGGATATACATAAATTTCTGTATACAGCTTTTTTTGTACTATACATAGAGCTCTGTGTTCAAACCTTTTCACAGCCTCTTAAAAACCTAATTTATTACATACAACAAACATTTAAACATTTAGGGAATAAAATAAAAGCTTTTCTGCGCCACCTAGCAACTAAACAATTTTGGTGCGTTTTTGAACATCGATGAAATTTTCAGCCTTTTTTTGAGTTAATTTTTTGTGCTGATTTGAAAATAAGTGAAAACCCTGTAGTGCAAAGAAAAAGGTTGAGCTGTCAATAAAGAAAAATCTAAAAAAACACTGAAATCTGGCTAAAAACAAAGAAATTTCGGTAAAAACGTTAAAAATGACGTTTTGACCGATTTATGTGTTTTTAGATGTTAAGTTCGTTAAATTCTGTGAAAGGGAAATTTTTTTGAAGATTTTGTTGGCAACACTGATTTTTGTAGGCGGGGAAATTTTTATGGCCAGTGGTTGTTTACGCAAACGTAAAGAGGTCGATAAAGTATGACGGGTTCGGTTCTTACGAGGGATCCATCGTAGACTTGTCCTAAAAGAAATTCAGGGCCTACGTACATCCCTCCTTCCACGTGTTCGCTTGCCACTCCTAAAACAGGTTATGGTACTATAACCTAACAATTTAACCTAATTTTACCATAATGAACAGGAGATTGTTCCTTCGAATTTGGTATCCGAAATGGAACCGTGGCGACCGTCAAAGGGAAATGCATCGTCAAATCATCTCCTGTTTTTTCAAACTCTAATCCAACCTAAAAAAAAAAAAAAAAATTCAACACGATTTACCAAAATGACTAATTTCTACAATTTTTGACCGAATAATTTACCTTGAGCACATAATAAATTTGTAAAAGGCGACACAGGCCTACCAACGTAGGGGGCGTCACTGGCAAAACTAGATTGTGATCCGAGTCGAATTTGCTTATAGTGTTCGGCTTTATTAAATCACCTTTATATTCTAAAACTAAATGTTCGGTCTCTTTCGTCACTCCGAGGACTCCTCTTTCAATAAAATATTCGACATACTAAAAAAAAATTTCAAAGAAAAAAAATATTTTTACTTGTATTAGTTTGACGACAAGTCTGACTTCTTGCTCTCCTTGGTTGTCTATGTCGGCACGAAGTCGGATAGATTCGCCTGAGACGTAAGCACTCCTTTCTAACTCAGATCTGGAAAAGTTGGTAACACTGAGTTAAAACCGTAATGTAACCTCCTCTTCATGTTTGTGCACAAATGAAACCCCAATCTTTCATAATCGTTTTGGCCATCAAAAAGTGCTCCAAGAAAAAAACCATTGAAATAAAATTTACTTGAAATTGAGCGTAGAATAGATTTCAATAGTTAAAACAGGGTTATCATTTAAAAAAAGGAGTTTTGTGTCTCCCTAGGCTACACTGTGCATCAAAATTAAAATCTGACAATTGAAATCGATTCCTTGTCCAAAATTAAGGGGGGTTTACTTCTGAACATTTTTTTAAGGACCAACCATGTGGCCGTGAATTGGCAATGTTGGAAGTGTGACTTAAAACCGTAATGAAACCTCCTATTCGTGTGTGTGCACAAATGCCAATCTTTCATAATCGTTTTGGCCATCAAAAAGTGCTCCAAGAAAAAAACCATTGAAATAAAATTTACTTGAAATTGAGCGTAGAATAGATTTCAATAGTTAAAACAGGGTTATCATTTAAAAAAAGGAGTTTTGTGTCTCCCTAGGCTACACTGTGCATCAAAATTAAAATCTGACAATTGAAATCGATTCCTTGTCCAAAATTAAGGGGGGTTTACTTCTGAACATTTTTTTAAGGACCAACCATGTGGCCGTGAATTGGCAATGTTGGAAGTGTGACTTAAAACCGTAATGAAACCTCCTATTCGTGTGTGTGCACAAATGCCAATCTTTCATAATCGTTTTGGCCATCAAAAAGTGCTCCAAGAAAAAAACCATCGAAATAAAATTTACTTGAAATTGAGCGTAGAATAGATTTCAATAGTTAAAACATAGGGTTATCATTTAAAAAAAGGAGTTTTGTGTCTCCCTAGGCTACACTGTGCATCAAAATTAAAATCTGACAATTGAAATCGATTCCTTGTCCAAAATTAAGGGGGGTTTACTTCTGAACATTTTTTTAAGGACCAACCATGTGGCCGTGAATTGGCAATGTTGGAAGTGTGACTTAAAACCGTAATGAAACCTCCTATTCGTGTGTGCGCACAAATGCCAATCTTTCATAATCGTTTTGGCCATCAAAAAGTGCTCCGAGAAAAAAACCATCGAAATAAAATTTACTGGAAATTAAGCGTAGAATCGATTGCAATAATTAAAACATAGGGTTACCACTATAAATAAGGATGTTTGTGTCTCCCTGGGATATCCTGTACGTCAAAATTAAAATCTGACAATTGAAATCGATTCCTTGTCCATAAATAAGGGGGGTTTACTTTTAAAATTTTTTTGAAGGACCAACCATGTGGCCGTGAATTGGACTTGTAGCTTACCTCAAAACTACAGGACCTCTTTGGCAACAGAAGCAACAAGTTGTCTTTTTATCTTCTCCAACAATCGGTTTCTAAAATTTAATTTAATTTTTTTATTTTCCAAACATCAAAAATTTACCAAATATTGCTCATCCATGCAATCAATATGGGGGCCGATGATGGTAAAATATTTCATACCTTGGGGCGGAGAACAATAGGGAATATCGACCGTAACCTTGAAAAAAAAACTCTTTAAATAAATATATAAATACCTTTATGTAGTATCTTATATATCCAGGTTTGCTTTCAAACGAACACGGAAGTGCACTTTCTGGAAGGTGAAATTTGAATGGGAAGTGATGCTGTCCACGTGGTAAAATTGCAATATTCCCTTCAATTTTATCTGCAAAAAATTAACAAACTCATGACCGAAATTTGGCAGTAATGAGTCAGGTTGACGTCACATGGCGTCCTTAGCAACGGTGACCTTGGCAACAGAAAAGAAAGTTAAGGCGCTCCGAGTATACTATTCGTCAAAATGTATCGACTTTGCGGGTTTAGCCTATACAAGACCGTCTACAGAGGGTCAAAGAGAGTAAAAATGGGTCAAATAGGGTCTAAAAGGGGTTAAATAGGATCAAAAAGGGTCTAAAAGGGGTTAAATTGCGTTCAAAAGGGGTCAAGTATTGCCCAAAAGGGATCAAATAGGGTCCAAAAGGGGTCAAATCGTGTAAAAAAAATGGTCAAAAAGGGGTCTAATAGGGTAAATAATGGTCAAAAAGGGGTTAAATTGGGTCCAAAAGGGGTCAAATAGGGTAAAAAATGGTCAAAAGAGGGCCAAATATGGGTTAAATCTGGTCCGAAAGGGGTCAAATATGGTCCAAAAGGGGCCAATTAGGGTCCAAAAGGGGTCAAATAGGGCAAAAAATGGTCAAAAAGGGGTCAAATCGAGTTCAAAATGGTTCAAATCGTGTAAAAAATGGTCAAAAAGGGGTCTAATAGGGTAAATAATGGTCAAAAATGGGCCAAATAGGGTCATAGAGGGTCAAAAAGGGTTCAAAGGGGGTCAAAATGACCCTTGGCTAACAAGAGCTTAAAATTTAACCAAATATCCATCATTATGGACAAATCTACCACCTTTACATAGAAAGAAGATTAAGGAGGTGGATTTTCTGAGAAGTTCAGTCTGGGCAAGCTCCACACAGCTACTTTTCATTTTTTTTTTTACAAACGGGGCAAAGTTAACTTAATTTCAATTTTTAATCCTCTTATGTTCGTAATCCTATCAAAGTTTTAAGTAAAACGAAAAAAATTATTAATAAAACTCATTTATATCGGATTAGCCTTTGTTAGGGAGTTGGGGCAGGGGCGGACTGGCCCGGGGGCCTAAAATTTAGGATTTTTTGAGCTTTAGGGGTCTCTGCGAACCCACCCTCATCCTAACCTCCCAGTCTGCTCTTTTTGAAGGATGAGGATCCCTAAAAACTACGAAATACAGACCATGGCCCCAAATGACTGCTCTGTCGTCGATTATATATTGGTCGTCCCTTAACGTCCTTCTATCACCACTAACGACCACTTTCCATTCAGCATGAGCTTTTCCTCTCAGCATAACCCGAACGGCTAAAATATCCAAAATTACCTTTTTCGACCCTAATATACGAAATTTCTTACATTTCAGTTTGAAGTTTTCGACTGTGTTGAGTAGTACGTGACCTGAGAGGGTCTCTCCAGCGTAGTACATCTCACGCTCAAGCCTTATGTCGAATTCCCGAATATAGTCCATCGTTATATATTAGAAAAAAGCAAAAAAAGTCCAGAAAACACTGTCAAATGAACATTTTGGGTTTTTTTGATCTTTGGAGATGATAGGGTGGTGATTAGCAAGGAGGTGTTGAAGGATTGATTGGATCAAACGCTTTTTTTTGAAGACGAAGACGAAAAAAAGAGAGGGGGGGCGTATTTGAAGGGGAAAAACAAGTCAATCTTCGTTAATTGACAAGGGGCGACTCCCGGAGAAAAGGGTGAGAAGCTGGGAGGATGCGCGTTCGCTGAGAGTCAACCCCTGGGCCAACCCAGCCGCCAATCGATTTGAAAACGAAACATTTTTTGGAGGGAAAACGCTTTTATTAGATTAGTATTCGTACTCGTAGATTTCGTCGGTGTAGATTTTCGGGCAGACGAACCATCCGTTGCGGTTTTTCGATTCCCAGTATTCGCCGTTGTACTCATATTGGTCCTCTTCGTTTTCCGGGCGGCTCACTTTTGAGAACCAGATGGGGAAAAATGGGAGGTTGTCGGGGGTCGTTTCGTTCGCAGTTGGCGGAAAAGCCCTCGCCTGAAAAGAGTCAACGATGAAGGCAGAAGCGCCATTTGGCTTCGATGCGTGGCACTGTCATTCAAGAGCACTACAAGCCTGTCAACTGTTAGCATTGGTGCCATTGGGCTGCTCTGGTGGATGGTATGACGCTATGCTATGCAACCTTCAGTAGTTGGTACGCTACCAGCAGTAGTGCTATTTGGCTGTTTGGAAGCACATAGAGATGGTATGCTATGCCACCTTCGGTAGTGTCATTAGGGGCTGCACTGCTAGATGGTATTCCATCAGCAGTAGTGCTATTTGGCTGCAGAGCAAGACGCTATGCTATGATACCTTCGACAGTGCCATTTGGCTGCACTACTAGATGGTATGCCATCAACAGTAGTGTGATTTGGTTGAACAGCAAGACGCTATGCTATGCCACCTTCAGTAGTGCCATCTGGCTACACAGCTAGTTGGTACACTACCAGCAGTAGTGCTATTTGGTTGTTGGGATGCACATAAAGATGGTGTGCTATGCCACCTTCGGTGGTGTCATTAGGGGCTGCACTGCCAGATGGTATTCCATCAGCAGTAGTGCTATTTGGGTGCACAGTAAGACTCTATGCTATACCATCTTCGGTAGTGCCATTTGGCCGCACAGTGGAACGCTATGCTATACCACTATCAGTAGCGCCATTTTGCTGCTCCGGTGGATGGTATGCTGTCAGCAGTAGTGCTATTTGGCTGCACAACAAGAATGCAATGCAAACTTCGGTAGTGCCATTTGGCTGCTCCTGTGGAAAGTATACTAGCAGTAGTAGTGCTATTTGGGTGCACAGCAAGACGCTGAGTTATGATACCTTCGGTAGTGCCGTTTGGCTGCACTACTAGATATGGTATGCCAACAGCAGTTATGTTATTTGGCTGCACAACAAGAAGCTATGCTATACCACCATTGGTAGTTCCATTCGGATGCCCTGCTAGATGGTACGCCATCAACAGTAGTGTGATTTGGCTATGCCATGGCATCTTCGGTAGTGCCATTTGGCTGCTCCTGTTGGTAGTATGCCATCAGCAGTAGTGCTATTTGGCTGCAGAGCAAGACTCTATGCTATGCAACCATCGCTAGTGCCACTTGGCTGCTCTCTGCTCTGGTGGATAGTATGCTATTGGCAGTAGTGCTATTTGGCTGCACAGCAAGACGCTGTACAATGCCACCTTTTACCATTCAGCAACGCACCGCAATGTAAAAGCCATTCACAATTGGGACCAAACGTAGGGCCATAAGGCTGTGACCGCAACCTACAGTGCCATTTGGCTACGCAATGCATGACACAACTGTCATTCGGGAGTATTCCAAGATTGTGCTACTAATGTTTGGATGTATTCTGCGCTGCTGATTGCGCCAGTGTTATTTGGCTGTACTTCAAGGCTGCCACCTGCAGGCTGCGGTGGCATTGTTGTGCTCCATACATGACACTGCCATTCGGAAGCTGTAGTCTGCATATTTTCCCAAACCAACTGGAATATGATGATGTAACTGCTTCCCTGGAGGAAGGTCTAGGAAAAGGTGGAATGGACAGTCTCCAATATGGAACCAACCTGCGTCCTCCTTATGTTTTCCATTTTCATTCTCAAAACCGCTGCCTTTTCAAAGAGCCCTTCTTCACATGCTCGAATGTCGTGACGTCTACGCGAGTCCGTCGGTGCTACCTTTTCACTGTGTCGGTTCAGCGATCGGGCGAAAATCGGTAAATTGTAAAACGCTTCAGCGTCAGCCCTGAAAAGAGTTTGTACCAAAGCAGCGTATTTGGCTTCTTACGGGAGTGGATCACGTTTCCAAATCGTTTTATAAACGTTTTTTTGAAATGAAACCAATCCATTGTCATCGGTGCTGCTTTGGACATACGCGATCCTGATTCCTTTATCCCATATTCCATCCACGACAATTTTCACGTCTCCGTTTTCATTCATAACGCATCCGATGACCTACACGAGGTATATAATCAATCGATTTCAAAGGAGCGTTACTTTTTTATGCGAGTTTCGATCTGTCACGTCGTAGGGGGTGAAATTCAAATTGCAAACTTCGTCTTTTGCTTCGTTTTTGACTAGGACGTTGCCTTGATGGTCGATGAACGGTTTGCCGTGGATGAGGTCGTGGACGAGAGTTTTGGGTTTGTTCCAGGAATATTTGTTGCCGTTTTGGAACTCGAGGAATGTCTTACCGGTTGGAGATATTTCAATGAATTTACCCGGGAATCTCGATTCCATTCTGAATGTGGTGTCGCAACGCCAGTTTTCGCCTTCGACGTGGATTGCAGTAGTCGGCGGGCGGTTGCTCACCTGAAAAGCACCCTGAATGCCCAACTCTGCCATCTATGCAAACATTATTTGGCAGCACTGAAACTCCCATCTGAACTAGTGTCTTATGGTACTGCAAGCCTGGAATGCCATTTGGCGTCCACACCATAGTAACATCCAGTGCTGCCATCCTCACTAGCGTCATTTGGCTGCACTACAAGAATCTGCACTTTTACCATTAGGAGGCAATGTATGCCATGCATTGTATTCCAGGCTTGTGCTGCCATATGCACCAGTCTCATTTGGTTGCCAAGCGACTGTTGTCATCTAGTACATCGACCATTGACCTCACCTGCACTGCAATGGCCATCTGCACTACCGTCATTTGGTAGCCCTTTAAAACTGGAATGCTATTTGGCATCCCAACCATAGCAACCGATGTCATCTAGTGCATCGACCCCACCTGCTCTGCCAAATAGCGAAATCCGGAAGATCCCTGCGTTTTCGTCGTATCGAGCTCGTAGGTTTCTCCAAGAACAGGGTTGAAAGGTCGTGCCAGCCTTTCGTAGGTCGATGAATAGCCAGAAACGACGAACGCCGCCACGTACGCACATTGCTCAAGCGAATCATCCAAAACCGACGCTCTATTCAGTATCCAACTATATTCGAAATCTTCAGCCAACCTTTGCAGCAAAGACAGCGGCTCCGTGTAATTGAACTGCAAATGTCAGGAAAAGTTCAACTTCCAATGACTTACTGGCAAAACTATTTTGTAAATATCGTAATTAACGAAATCTTTGATCTCCGGCCATAGTGGAGTCTTCGCCAGGGACCTTCCACGCCTAAAGATCCTTCTTTGTTTCCTCTTTTTCCCGTTTGTCTTCGCCTCTTTATCGTGCTTATCGTCATATTCAGGCACGTCATACATTTTGGAACAATTTAACGGGCTACTTTTCTTTAAAAACACGTGGAAAAAAGTGTTTTTACTTTTTCTTAAAGAATCTAGGCCAGCCGCTCAATGCTTCCTGCGAATTCAGCGTTTTTATGCGATTCCTCGTCCTTCAATGGTGGGGGCGTTGGGGGAAGGGACCGCTAAGAAGTAATGGAGTGTCTGAGGTCATAGCTCGATAAAAAAAACGGTTTTATTGATCAGAATAACCGGTTAACTGTTAACCGGAGTATACATTCCGGAGTCTCCACGTTGATTTTAAGGTTTTTGATGAAAAAATTGTCTCTTAAAACAAAGCTTTAGTTGAAAACTTGTAAATTGTGAATTCACAGGTTTCGGTAACCGTTTGTCACAACCGGGAGTGATCGATCCGAACTTGTCTCTTAAAACGTTGATTTTTAGGTTTAGGACGAAAAATTGTTTCTAAACACGTCGATTTTGAGGTTTTTGGCGATATATAGTCTCTTTAAAGTAAAAACGATGCTTAAAAAAAGTTAAAACATGAAAATCGTGAATTCACACGTTTCGGTTAACCGGTTATCACAACCGGGAGCGATCGATCCGAACCGGTTCTCGGTTAACGAGATCACGTGATAGCATTCTTGACAGCCGACAGGTGACTCATTTTGACGTTCGCTATCTCCGCGTCCAGTTTCGACCGGAATTTCTCATTTTCGATAACAAATTATGGCTTAGTAAGTACCTCTTTAGTTTTATCACATTTTTTTCGTTAAATATCTTTTTTCTAGAATTATTTTTTTGCAAAAAAAAATTGAAGAATGGCTGCTGCTCTTCTTGCTGTCGTCGCTGTATTCCTTTGGTTCATATTTCGTGTCCTGAATATCAATAGTCAGCCGCAGAAACCGAAGATCTACTGCAAAGATGTGAACCTTCTAGCGACTCTTGTCAAGATGGTGCCCAATTTGGAAGAAATGTAGGTTGTTGATGATGATCTTGTTGCTGATGATTGCTTTCATTTGAAGATATTCGCCGACGAGGCTTTGGGGATTCAACGGTCACCTCCAGACCATCGTCCACAGCGTCATAGGCCGAGTAAAGTGCCCGTGGCCAATCGGTGAACGATGTACCATCTTGCTAGCAGACAAAAGCACGCTTACCTTCGACCTTTATCAACCTATGGTCAAACCAAAAGGTATACAAAGTTCTCAACTTTTTCTCATCTCCTTATGAATTGACTTTTAAGAGTGATGCCCTGAAAATTTCAAGTCAATCAAAGATCCTTGAAGTCAGGGTCTACTCTGTGCCAGGATATTCATCCCTGCTTAATTTACACAATTTAAATCGAATTTAAAAGGATTTACAAAATTTACTTTTACAGAAATTACTAGATTTACAAAATTTACATTTACGAACTTACAAGTTTTACACAATTTACATTTACAGAAATTACAAGATTTACACAATTTACATTTACAGAAATTACAAGATTTTCACAATTTACATCTACATAAATTACTAAATTTACATTTACAGAAATTACAAGATTTACATTTACAGAAATTACTAGATTTACACAATTTACATAGAATTTAAAACGATTTACATTTACAGAAAAAATACAAGATTTACATTTATCGTTAATGAGAGCAAAAATAGAGAAAATAGATATTTTTATTATTTAATAAATAATTTAAAATCTATACTTTGAGATGGTTTTCTCGGAAGTTATTTAATCGCTCCTAGGGGTGTGTCTTTTATTAGTTATTTAGTTTATTGATTGACGTTCAAAAATTTAAAACATTAAAATTGATTTTTTTTTAGTATCCAAGGTTAACATTTTTCAAAAAAAGTTTAAATTATTTATTTCAATTTTCGTGGAATGTATGATTCTAAAATTCTGAAATCGAATAAAACTCAAATTGCCCTTCTTGAAATCCTAAAATCTACATCAACCTCTCGTCCCCTAGAAAAATCCTAAAATCCAACTTTGTTTTATTGAGATCCTAAAGGCCTAAAATCTAACCAAAAATGCCAATTTCTCTTCTAAAATCGACCAAAACTCAAATTGCCCTTCTGGAAATCCTAAAATCTACATCAACCTCTCGTCCCCTAGAAAAATCCTAAAATCCTTTGTTTTATTGAGATCCTAAAACCAAAACTGCCAATTTATCTTCTAAAATCGACCAAAACTCAAATTCCTCTTCTTGAAATCCTAAAATCTACATCAACCTCTCGTCCCCTAAAAAAATCCTAAAATCCAAATTTGTTTTATTGAGATCCTAAAGGCCTAAAATCTAACAAAAAATGCCAATTTCTCTTCTAAAATCCTAAAATCGACCAAAACTCAAATTGCCCTTCTTGAAATCCTAAAATCTACATCAACCTCTGGTCCCCTAAAAAAAATCCTAAAATCCAAATTTGTTTTATTGAGATCCTAAAGGCCTAAAATCTACCCAAAAATGCCAATATCTCTTCTAAAATCCTAAAAACGTCCAAAACTCAAATTCCCCTTCTTTCCTAAACTCTACATCAACCTCTCATCCCCTAGAAAAATCCTAAAATCCAAATTGGTTTTATTGAGATTCTAAAGGCCTAAAATCTAATCAAAAATGCCAATTTTTCTTCTAAAATCGACCAAAACTCAAATTGCCCTTCTTGAAATCCTAAAATCTACATCAACCTCTCGTCCCCTAAAAAAATCCTAAAATCCAAATTTGTTTTATTGACATCCCAAAGGCCTAAAATTTAACGAAAAATGCCAATTTCTTTTCTAAAATTTTAAAATCGACCAAAACTCAAATTCCCCTTCTTGAAATCCTAAAATCAACCTCAAAAATGTCTCTTCTAAAATCCTAAAATTGACCAAAACTCAAATTCTCCTTCTTTCCTTAAATCTACATCAACCTCTCGTCCCCTAGAAAAATCATAAAATCCTTTGTTTTATTGAGATCCTAAAGGCCTAAAATTTAACCAAAACATGCCTCTTTCTCTTCTAAAATTGCGTTTTTGACAACAAAAAAATTTGGGATTTTTGCAGAAAATTGTCTTCATTACGGTGAATTTTGAGGGTTAAGGCATCATGCCAATTTCACTTCTAAAATCGACCAAAACTCAAATTCCTCTTGTTTGAAATCCTAACATCTACATCAACCTCTCGTCCCCTAAAAAAATCCTAAAATCCAAATTGATTTTATTGAACTCCTAAGGCCTAAAATCCAATAAAAAATGCCAGTTTCTTTCTAAAATCGACCAAAACTCAAATCCCTCTTCTTTAAATCCTAAAATCTACATCAACCTCTTGTCCCCTAGAAAAATCCTAAAATGCAACTTTGTTTTATTGAGATCCTAAAGGCCTAAAATTTAACCAAAAAATGCCACTTTCTCTTCTAAAATCCTAAAATTGCGTTTTTGACAACAAAAAAATGTCTGATTTTTGCAGAAAATTTTCTTCATTACGGTGAATTTTGAGGGTTATGGCCATCATGCATTTTGACTGCAAAAATCATGACTTTTGACTAGAGCTAAAAATTTTATTAATCTATAAAAATTTTGTTTTATCTTTATAGGGGACTTGACTGTGGTCATTGTACCCGGAATCTGCAATTCTTCGGAAAGCGTATATGTCCGAACTTTCGTCCATTATGCTCAATGTCAAGGTCTCCGATGTGCCGTTTTGAACCATCTCGGAGCTTTAAGTTCAGTAGTGTTGACCGCACCCCGTATCTTCTCATACGGTCACACCGGCGACCTCGCAGAAATGATCGAGAACCTCCTTACTCGATATCCGCAGACCAAAATAGTCTGCGTAGGCTACAGCATGGGAGGGAACCTCGTCACCAAATATTTAGGCGAGAAAGAACGTTTGAAAGCAAACAATTTAATCGGAGCCGTCTCAATATGTCAAGGCTACGATATAGTCAGGTATGAATATCAAAAAACACGCTTTAAATAATAATATTGCATTTTAGAGGCACATATTGGCTCCTCCAATGGCAAAATTTCCGAAGGTTTTATCTCTATGCGATAACAGAAGCGATGAAGGGCATCATTTTAAAACATAAATCCATTTTACTCTCTGAGAACGCCAAAGCGAAGTTCAATCTGGTCGAAAAGGACATCGTTTCTGCAGCGACGCTCCCAGAACTCGATGACGCTTACACTCGGTATTGAATTATTAAAAAAAAAAAAAAAAAAATCTATTTTTTTGATTATAGAAAAATTCATGGATTCCCGAACTTACCGTCTTTGTATAAATGGAGCAGCAGCGTTAACTATTTTGATGATATCTCCATTCCTATTATTTTTATAAACGCTTTAGATGACCCTCTGGTGCCAGAAGTGCTCCTAGAACCTTTGAAACAGCACGCAAGTATGTTTAAGTTTTAGTGATCAAAACAGAGGTTCCCAAACTTTTTGCCCCCCTTTTAACAAATGAATCCTAAAATCCAAATTTGTTTTATTGAGCTCCTAAGGCCTAAAATCTAATAAAAAAATGCCAATTTCTCTTCTAAAATCGACCAAAACTCAAATTCCTATGTTTGAAATCCTAAAATCTACATCAACCTCTCGTCCCCTAAAAAAATCCTAAAATCCAAATTGGTTTTATTGAGCTCCTAAGGCCTAAAATCCAATAAAAAATGCCAATTTCACTTCTAAAATCCTAAAATCGACCAAAACTCAAATTCCCCTTCTTGAAATCCTAAAATCTACATCAATCTCTTGTCTCCTAGAAAAATCCTAAAATCCAACTTTGTTTTATTGAGATCCTAATGGCCTAATGAAAACCTTTGCGCAAAAAAAAAGAGTTTTGAATGTTAATTTTGAGGTTTATGAAGAAAATTTGGGGTTTTAAAAATGTCGATTTTGAGGTTTTTGACAAATTAAATTGCACTTAAAACGCTGATTCTGAGGTTTTTTGACGAAAAATTGGCTCTTAAAACCATGATTTTGAGGTTTTTGACAAAAAACAATTGACCCTTTGAAGTTGACTAAGAGGTTTTTCACGAAAATTTGGCTCCTAAAACCTTGATTTAAAGATTTTTGACGAAAAAAGGCTCTTAAAACTTTGATTTTGTGGGTTTGGGATGAAAATTGGGCTTTAAAAATGTTGATTTTAAGGTTTTTTGACGAAAATTTGGCTCTTGAAACCTTGATTTTGAGGTTTTTACGAAAAAAGGCTCTTAAAACCACGATTTTGAGGTTTTTGGATGAAAATGGTGCTTTAAAAAAATGTTGATTTTAAGGTTTTTGACGAAAAATTTTCTCTTGAAACCTTGATTTTGAGGTTTTTGAGAAAGGCTCGATTTTGAGCCTATGGGCCGAAAATTTGGCTCTTAAAACCTTGATTTTTGACAAAAAAATGTCTCTTAAAACTTTGATTTTGTGGTTTTTGGACGAAAATGGGGCTTAACTAGTATTGATTTTCAAGTTTTTGACAAAAATTTGGGCTCTTAAAACCTTGATTTTGAGGTTTTTGGACGAAAATTATGCTTTAAAAAAATTTTGATTTTAAGGTTTTTGACCAAATTGGCCTTTAAAATGTCGATTTTTAGGTTTTTGATGAAAAATACCCTCAAAATATGTTCAGAAGGAAAAGAAAAACTAAATTTTGCGGAATAATTGAAAATCTTGAGCTTGCCCACGCCCCTCCTGGGGACAGCTTACGCCCCCCAGTTTGGGAACCACTGGCCTATACCATCGTGTACTAGAAATTGATTTTAAGCAACAAAGGATAAGACGGCATACGTCGAAGTCCAGCATGGCGGCCATCTTGGATTTTACGAAGGAGGTTTCCTTTACCCAAACACGGTCACGTGGCTCGATCACACCTTGATCGACCTGATCGCACTTTTCGATTCCGAACCGATGATGAAGCTAAGTCAAATATCTTAAGTCACGAAAACCCTTGAATAAAACAATATTTTTGTGATATTTATTTATTTTCCTATACAGGAATAATAATTTATTTTTGTTACTTATTTTTAAGTGGTCCTAAACGGTATTTTGAAGTATTACTAATTTGTGTTATTTATTTGTATTTTGTTTTTAAATTATTAAATAAAAGTTGTTTAAGTTAATAGGGATTTTTTCATTAAGTTGGCCACACTGCTAATCTATAACCTGAAACCTCCCCAAAAATGCCAATTTCTCTTCTAAAATCCTAAAATCGACCAAAACTCAAATTCCCCTTCTTGAAATCCTAAAATCTACATCAACCTCTCGTCCCCTAGAAAAATCCTAAAATCCTTTGTTTTATTGAGATCCTAAAGGCCTAAAATCTAACCAAAAATGCCAATTTCTCTTCTAAAATCCTAAAATCGACCAAAACTCAAATTCCCCTTCTTGAAATCCTAAAATCTACATCAACCTCTCGTCCCCTAGAAAAATCCTAAAATCCTTTGTTTTATTGAGATCCTAAAGGCCTAAAATCTAACCAAAAATGCCAATTTCTCTTCTAAAATCCTAAAATCGACCAAAACTCAAATTCCCCTTCTTGAAATCCTAAAATCTACATCAACCTCTCGTCCCCTAGAAAAATCCTAAAATCCTTTGTTTTATTGAGAACCTAAAGGCCTAAAATCTAACCAAAAATGCCAATTTCTCTTCTAAAATCCTAAAATCGACCAAAACTCAAATTCCCCTTCTTGAATTCCTAAAATAATATCTTAAGTCATTAAAACCCTTGAATAAAACAATATTTTTGTGATATTTATTTATTTTTGTTACTTATTTTTAAGTGGTCCCAAACGGTATTTTGAAGTATTACTAATTTGTGTTATTTATTTATAAAAAAGGGATAAATTAAATAAAAGGGATTTTTTCATTAAGTTGGCCACACTGCTAATCTATAACCTGAAACCTCCTATGTAGAATGGTGTAATTTGGTTTTCGAGTTTCCTGTTGACTTGAAATTTTTAGGGCTTCTTATCGAAATGTAGACTTACAAAAATTATATATTTTACTTAATTTACAATAATTGTTTAGGTACATAAAAATATTTTTAAACTTTCATAGTGTGCGTTTTTTTCAATTTGATAATTTTTTTGCAATTTTTTGTTTAATTAAAATTCGTGATCTATTTACAGAGCACACACTATCAACAAAATGTATAAACTTTTTAAGTACCATTAAAACAACGATATCTACATTATAACATATAGTTTAACAATATTTGCGTAAAACAAAATAAGTGCTGGAATAAATAGTCAATCCGATGAGATCACAATTGTTAAAAGTTGAAAAAAAGTCTTTTTTTTTTGGACTTAAAGAGAACTTGGTTTTCGGTGTTTGTTGGAATTTTGGGCTCGGCTTCCTTGAAATGAGCGACGGCCTAATCGTGCGACGACGAGCCGGTTTTCCGCTAATGCTTCTTGCCTGGATATGTTAAAATTTAGGAAAAATTGAGTTTTTTATGTGTACGAAATACCCTTTTTCGTCTCTTTTTTCGACTTTGGAGAGCCTTTGTTTGAGCTTCGTTTGCTGGCTGAGATATTCGGCGTGCAAGCGGGCCAAACGAGTCTGTAAATCTCCGACGAGATTGTCTAAAAAAAAAATGATAAAAAGTTCTCATATTGATCCTACCGATTCGGTCGACTTTGTCTTTGAGGGTTTCGTTTTCTTCTTGGGCTCTTTTGAATGCGTCTTCATCGAGGAGTCCGTCTTTGCGGAGGATTTGACATCCGCGCTCCATGAGGCTGTGACGTGCTTCGGGGTAGTCGGCGAGCGCTTTCCAGAGCTCGTGTTTTCCTAAGCAGAAGAGGTCCGAGTAGCCCAGACTGCGGACGTTCGCTGTTCTTCTGTTTCCTGTTTTATTGCCTGAAAAAATGATTTTTTTTTTTGTTGCTTTAGTAGGGGAAAGTGTGAAGGAGGGGGGTAGTGTAGCGATAGGATGGTATGAAGAAGGGGGTAGTGTAGCGATAGGATGGTATGAAGGAGGGGGACGTGTGGCGATAGGATGGTATGAAGGAGGGGGTAGTGTAGCGATAGGATGGTATGAAGGAGGGGGAAGTGTAGCGATAGGATGGTATGAAGAAGGGGGTAGTGTAGCGATAGGATGGTATGAAGGAGGGGGTAGTGTAGCGATAGGATGGTATGAAGGAGGGGGGCGTGTGGCGATAGGATGGTATGAAAGAGGGGGTAGTGTGGCGGAGCGAACTATAAGCCAGATTCTGGATGACTCACCTGCTATGTCTAATACGCTGACTTCGCCAAAAACGCTTCCAGCACCAAGCGTGGCCAAAACGGTTTTCTCATCATCAGCGACAACGCTCAACCTCCCTCTCTTCACTATATACATCTCTTTCCCCACATCTCCCTTCCGACAAATGTAATCCCCTGGGC
>JAGWEN010000748.1:0-58789 GCA_018703685.1 Orius laevigatus
CAGCAGATTTGATATTGCCATATAACAATGGATGCTTACCAACTATGAAAATTATGCGCAACTTTTTCAACCATGAGTGTAGGTTATTATGTCAATATTTTAGCAAAGATAAACTTTTATGTAACCATAGTCTCAAACACAAAGATTGAAAAAGCAACAAAGAACTATTCCCATTGAAAATTATGATTTGCTGATAAGTGCAGAATGACAAGTTGCCACCAGAGTGGCTATATTGGGGAGCTTCCAAAGTAACCGAATTTGCGATAAATATCCTGGTAAAGTTTTGCGATTTAAAGTAGCCAGGGTAGACAGATTGGGAGATAAATGACAAATTGGGCTTTTTTAAGCAATGTAAAGGAGCCCAATTTGTGACAAATAGCTCTATCCGGCTACTTTTGGGAGCGTAAAGTATCACGGGTTATCAGGTTGGGCGATAAATAAAAAATTGGGTTCTTTTTCACTGTGGGAAAGAGCCCAATTTGCCTCAAATAGCGTACTTTTGGTAATGTAAAGTAAACTGGGAAGCCAGTTTATGCCGTAAATCACAAATTGGGCTCTTTTTCACAATGTAAACATGCCCAATTTGGGAAAAGTTGCCCAATCCGGCTACTTTTTGGAGAGGAAAGTATCCAGGGTTGCCAGGTTGGGCTACAAAAACAAATTGGTCTCTTTTTCACAATGTAAAGAGGCCCAATTTGGGATAAATAGTCCAATGCGGCTTCTTTTAGGAGTCTTAAATATCCAAGGTTGGTCTATAAATCACAAATTGGGTTCTTTTTCGCAATTTAAAGAAGCCCAATCTGTGACAAATAGCCCAATCCGGCTACTTTTGAGACTATAAAGTGTAAAGTATCCAGGGTTGCCAGTTTGGGCGATTGAAAACAAATTGGGCTCTTTTTCACAAGGTAAAGGTGCCCAATTTGGGAAAAATGGCCCAATCCGGCTACTTTTAGGATTCCTAAAGTATCCAGGGTTGCAAGGTTGGGCCATAAATCACAAATTGGGCTCTTTTTCACAATGCAAAGGTGCTCAATTGGGGAAAAATGGCCCAATCCGGCTACTTTTAGGAGTCCTAAGGTATCCAGGGTTACCAGTTTGGGCGATTGAAAACAAATTGGGCTCTTTTTCACAATGTAAAGGTGTCCAATTTGGGAAAAATAGCCCAATCCGGCTACTTTTAGGAGTCCTAAAGTATCCAGGTTAAAGGGTTTCCATGTTGGGCATTAAATTACCAATTGGGCTCTTTTTTTGCAATTTAAAGGGGCCCAATTTGTGACAATAGCCCAATCCGGCTACTTTTAGTAGTCCTAAAGTATCCAGGGTTGCCAGGTTGGGCCATAAATCACAAATTGGGCTCTTTTTTGCAATTTAAAGGGGCCCAATCCGGCTACTTTTAGTAGTCCTAAAGTATGACCAGGGTTGCCAGGTTGGGCCATAAATCACAAATTGGGCTCTTTTTTTGCAATTAAAAGGGGCCCAATTTGTGACAAATAGCCCAATCCGGCTACTTTTAGGAGTCCTAAAGTATCCAGGTTAAAGGGTTTCCATGTTGGGCATTAAATTACCAATTGGGCTCTTATTTACAATATAAAGGAGCCCAATTTGTGACAAATAGAATCCGGCTACTTTTTGGGAGGGTAAAGTATCCAGGGTTGCCAGTTTGGGCGATAAATTAAAAACTGGGCTCTTTTTCATAATGTTAAGGTGCCCTATTTGCGACAAAAAGCCCAACCCGGATACTTTTTTGAATATCATGCAGCTTGCAAAATACCTGGCAACTATTGGAAAGGTTGGTAGCCCAATTTCGTGATAAATCGCCCAACCTGGCAACCCCGGTTCCCACTAAATCGGCAATTAGTTGAGCATAGGGCGCTCCAATCATGGATATTCAGTTATCTCCCAACTC
Organism: Orius laevigatus; assembly: GCA_018703685.1. NCBI lineage: Eukaryota > Metazoa > Arthropoda > Insecta > Hemiptera > Anthocoridae > Orius > Orius laevigatus. Next base: position 1,907 of record JAGWEN010000748.1, read on the forward strand.
AGGGAACCCTTATAGAAGCATGGGATGCTAATGATGAAGCCCAAGATAAGCGAAATGTTCGGGTTTTGTAATAAATTCGATTGGCATCTTATTTGAACAATTTAAATTCAAGCAGTCGTGATGGAACCTTTTGTTTTTCCAGAACGAACCTCCAATTCAATAAAAGAAGCTCTGCGACCTAAGTTTTTTTCCCCCTCGCTTATAACTTCCCCATTCCTAGTCGGAACAGAAACGGGGAATTAAATTGAGGCCTCGTGGAAAACATTTTAGCGTAAACATTCCTCGGTCCCCGGGACATGTTTGCCTGACAGTCTCAACTTGGAAAGGGGGCTCCGTTTTGTGGGCTGCAAATTGAACAGCAGCGATGGCGCTTCTATGATTGCCGATCTCGATTTTTATTGAATTCCAACGAACCACCCCACTTTATATCTACGATTTCTTTCATTATTTCCCGCATCTCGAAAATTCAAATGCGCCTTCTTTTCCGTCTGATTTAAGGGGATAAAGAGCCTTTAGGAGGAGAAAGGGGAGTAAGGAACAATAGTGAAACTGAAATGCGATAACATCCAAATCTAGGCCCCTCTGTTATTACAACAATAATGGAATATGTAAAACAGAGGCCGTTAGTCAATCCTCTGAAGTCTTCCTACCTATTCCAACTCGAGGGGGACTTAACACAAGCATTGTTTGTTCCGCATAATTTTTTTAAAAAATGAATTTAAAACGTGCAAATTACACTCTGTGTTGGAAATGTTCAAAAGAGTTGAACTTTACACTCGAATCTCGCTTTCTTTTGGCTATTGCACCCGAGAACAATGCTCAAGTTTCAGTCATTTCACGCTTAGTTAGTCTAAACAATATATCATAAATTATATAAAAATTGTGCAATTTTGAAAATTAATGGTCGGTTTGAAAAATTTTTTTTACCTCAGTTTTTTTCAAAAATAAAAACACTGGAAACTTTTGAAGACATGCACTGTTAAGTGGTCAGGGAGTTACTGACTTGAGGCGCCCAGAGGGACTCCACGCTTGGGGAGCTTCGGCCTTCGTTCAGCGTAGCTCAACATCCCTTCCAAATCCTTTTTTAGAGCAGATTTTTTATGAATAAAAAAAAAAGATAAAGATTTTTTTGAGACATTTTCCTTCCTGTATTGATCAATAAATATCTACGAAATCAGGATGTTGCTTTGATTTTAGAAATCGTAAAAAAAAGGAGGGTTGGGGAGAGGTTGGAAGTTTTGGGGTAGTGTGGGGAGGTGACGGAAGGTTGGGGGGGGAGGTGAGAGGCAAATGGGCTACTGTTTGGGCCCTAATTTGGCACCCCTGCAGTCCTACAAGTTTGGTCTTTTAACAGTGTTGCCAGTTTGGGCGATTTATCACAAATTGGGATACTTTTTGGGCCCTAATCTGGCATCCCTGCAGTCCTACAAGTTTGGCCTTATAACAATGTTGCCATTTTGGGCGATTTATCGCAAATTGGGCTACTTTTTGGGCCCTAATCTGGTATACCTGCAGTCCTAGATATTTGGCCTTTTAACAGTGTTGCCAGTTTGGGCGATTTATCACAAATTGGGCTACTTTTTGGGCCCTAATCTGGCATACCTGCAGTCCTAAAAGTTCGTCTTTTAACAGTGTTGCCAGTTTGGGCGATTTATCACAAATTGGGGCTACTTTTTGGGCCCTAATCTGGCATCCCTGCAGTCCTACAAAGTTTGGTCTTTTAACAGTGTTGCCAGTTTGGGCGATTTATCACAAATTTGGCTACTTTTTCGGCCCTAATCTGGCATCCCTGCCGTCCTAAAAGTTTGGTCTTTTAACAGTGTTGCCAGTTTGGGCGATTTATCACAAATTGGGCTACTTTTTGGGCCCTAATCTGGCATCCCTGCAGTCCTAAAAGTTTGGTCTTTTAACAGTGTTGCCAGTTTGGGCGATTTATCACAAATTGGGCTACTTTTTCGGCCCTAATCTGGCATCCCTGCCGTCCTACACGTTTGGTCTTTTAACAGTGTTGCCAGTTTGGGCGATTTATCACAAATTGGGCTACTTTTTGGGCCCTAATCTGCCATACCTGCAGTCCTACAAGTTTGGTCTTTTAACAGTGTTGCCAGTTTGGGCGATTTATCACAAATTGGGCTACTTTTTGGGCCCTAATCTGGCATCCCTGCAGTCCTAAAAGTTTGGTCTTTTAACAGTGTTGCCAGTTTGGGCGATTTATCACAAATTGGGATACTTTTTGGGCCCTAATCTGGCATTCCTGCAGTCCTAAAAGTTCGATCTTTTAACAGTGTTGCCAGTTTGGGCGATTTATCACAAATTGGGCTACTTTTTGGGCCCTAATCTGGCATCCCTGCAGTCCTAAAAGTTTGGTCTTTTAACAGTGTTGCCAGATTGGGCGATTTATCACAAATTGGGATACTTTTTGAGCCCTAACCTGGCATCTCTGCAGTCCTAAAAGTTTGATCTTTTAACAGTGTTGCTAGATTGGGCGATTTATCACAAATTGGGATACTTTTTGAGCCCTAATCTGGCATTCCTGCAGTCCTAAAAGTTTGATTTTTTTACAGTGTTTCCAGTTTGGGCGATTTATCAAAAATTGGGCTACTTTTTGGGCCCTAATCTGGCATCCCTGAAGTCCTACACGTTTCGTCTTTTAACAGTGTTGCCAGTTTGGGCAATTCATCGCAAATTAGGCTCTAATCTGGCATCCCTGCAGTCCTAAAAGTTTGATCTTTTAACAGTGTTGCCAGTTTGGGCGATTTATTGCAATTTGGGCTACTTTTTGGGCCCTAATCTGGCATCCCTGGTGATGGAATGTGTGTGGAGAGATATTTGGTGTTAGTGGAGAGATCTATGGAGCCCCTGTGGAGCCCTTTAGAGAGTTTTTGAACCATAAATATCTTGATTTTAACGAATTTTGTTAGCCGTAAAAAGCAAACGTTTGAAAAGAGAGGAAAAACGATTTGACAAAGTTCTTCATCTGGTTTTTTGAAAAGGTTCATTTGGTTTGTCGTCGATGAGGGGCGTTAAGCAATTAGAGGCTTCGCCCCTTTTATAAAGGAGACAGTTGAGTGGTTGATCAACGAGGTCCACAAAAGCGATGCCATTGCCCCGTTCAGAGGCTCGCTTCCGCCCTTCGATTAATTGCTTTTCGGGCCAAAAATCGTGATCTTAATACGACGTTTTTACTCACCTCGGTAGGCTTATTTGTCGAATTTCTTTGATGGAATTGTGACTTAAGTCGATCGATTCGAGGGTCTCGCCATGTGTCCAGAGTTCTTGGGGGACGGTGACGAGATGATTGGAGGACATCGAGATCCTCTCCAATCCTTCTATGTCGGCGAGTCCTTCCCATGACGTTATCCTGTTAACGGAAAGATCAAGAGAATTCAGCCTCCCAAGTCCACGTGGAACCGATTCCAATCCTTTCGACGACAAATCCCCTTCCCTCCTTCCGCTCTCCTGAAAAATAACGTTTTTTAACAAAGATGTTTCTGATATTAATTTCCGCTGGTTTGAAATGTTTAGCATCTAGTCGATCCGAGGGCGGATGGTAGCAAGCAAACAACCTACTTCGTTCTGTAAACAGTTTGGGGTGGAGAAGCTTTAAAGGAAACAATGAAATCTGTTAATTTAACAAATGGTAAATAAACCACCCTATCTCATTTTGACATCGTGTGCGCTTTTTTTTACACCATCAACTCCCTTTGAAATTTACTAAACGTCGACATCTAACGAAATAATTTTAGGCTTCGATGGTGTAATTTGACCGGTTTTTGACCTTTAAAAGTTGTCAAAACTAAATTTTGGATGAAACAAAAAAAATTAAAATTATCGGGCCAAAAAGTGAATAAGGCGAGGTTGGACAAAATTTTTTATTTCATGAAATCGACTTCAAATTTTTGTATTTCACCCTTAAAATAGTCAAAAATCACAATTTTGATGGAATAAAAAAAAATTTTTTTCGTCTAAAAAGTGAAAAAAGGCCCTTTTGATGAGGTCAAAAAAAATGTTTTGACATCCCAAAACCGACTTTAGATTCGTGTTTCTCACCCTTAAAATAGTCCAAAACCAACTTTTGAATGAAAACAAAAATGAAAATTTTTGGGTCCCAAAAAGCGAAGTAGGGTCCCCCCTTTAGTGAGGTCGAAAAAAAATTCAAAAAGGGAACTTAGAAGGCAAGTTTTCTTACACCAAAACGTTTGAATTAGTGTTTTTTCACGGGCTCTACACTAATTATTAGTAATTTGCATTTTCAAGCTTTTAATTGAAAGTTTACATACGAATTCGAATTTTTCAAAGGGGAAAATAAACTGCGAAGCGATTCTTTCCACACTAGATAAGTCACGGGTATCAACTCATGTGAAACACGAAGGAAAAGGGTAAGAGCCGTGTAATCAATCATTGTGTACGTCTGCTTTTATGGCCTTTCGTGTAACAGCGTTTTTTCCCCCTCTTTTGATCCCCATGATCATAAAAAAAAAACCTTGAAAAAAGACTTCTTAACTTCCAAATTATTGATCAGAAAATCATCGGTAACATCCATTAAAGTGGACACTTAACATTTTTGTCATAAAATGTCTGAGCCTCTCAAGTTCATACACGTTATGTAATTTTTGAGTCCTTTGAAGTTTTATTTATCCTTTGAAGAAGTAAATGGATTCGCAAAATATCGAAAGCCATGGGATTAACTCCGTTTGTGCTTTCGAACACATCAAAAGCGCAAATGAATTATTGGTAGCACTATTTGGCAACGCTGTACGAATAGTAGAAGTTTGTCTATTTGTTTACTGAGTTTATGTTAAGTGACACATTAACTCCAGAACGTTTGGTCCAATCAAAAAAAGTGTTAGAAGTAAAAGTTACGTAGTAAAGTAAGGCGGGGTAAAACACTACCAATTTTCACTTTTTTTAGAGTGGCATTTTTAGGTTTTTAGGCGTTTTAGAGGTCCATTTTTAAAGGGGCGGATTGCTGCCACTTTCCTAGCCTTAGCCTCCTAAGACCCTACCCTGAATATGGTGAAAAAGATCGGTTGTTTTCAACAAAAATCTCCATTTTTGGGGGCGGATTGCTGCCCCTAAGGCCCTAGTCCCACGACTGATAAAAATAAAAATGAAAGCCCTTTCCCACAAAACGTTTTCTAGGAATTAATTATTTTAACTTCTTTTTTTGCCATTGTTCTGGGAAATCCGCGATTCCTGGTAAGCATAAAAGCAAAGGGATGTCAAACGTCTATCATGGCTTTTCGGTAACATCTAGGTGATAAGGGGCGAGAGACGACTTTCGTGGAAAAACAAAAATAATGAAGTTATGTAACAAAAAGACTTTTTTTTTTCTTTAATGAAACAGGGTGTTTTTTTTAAACGATGTTTTAAACAATTGTTTTAAACATTTCCAACCCTGGGCAAATCCGGAAGTCTGCTAAAAAACACATTGGGATTTGGGGGACAACCACGATCTTATGAATATCATTCTAAATATGCCGAATACCACCCTCTGAGTATTCTGAAAGCACCCTGAATACCCTGATCGTCACTCTCTGAATGTTCCCTCTGATGCCCAACCCCACTGCGTTTCTGCTGATCTTTCACTTTCATTTTGCCCAAACTCATGATGCCCATACTGGGTAGGGCTACCCAGTAAGGCCCTACGTAGGGCCTTAGGAGGGCACTTTTTGAGAAAGTTCCTGTTTTGGGAGTTCCACTTCCATACCAAGTACCAGAACATACCTTTGATAGTTTTTTTCATGCAACGTTGCCGCTTAGTGCAGTTTTTGCGCTTTTGAAAATTTTTCCCCTTTGCGCAATTGAGGATTTTATTTCAGTATTTTGCGTTTATGATGGTTTGCCGATGATTTTACCTCAAAACTCAATAAACTGGGCCATTAAAAAATGCAAATACTCGTAAAAAGTAATATTTATTGTTAGGAGTATCGATTTTAATAAGGTAAAAGGGTATATAAACTATATTATAGTGTGGGCGTTTTATTGTAAAAGATAGCCTAATTAAAGGTTGCATGACAGGAGTTAGTACTATTTTTTATGAGGAAGGTTGCCAGGAATGCCTAAAGCTCGTTTTGGCTCTAACGAGACAATTAAGGAACTTTGAATTTTTTCGTTCTTGAAAATTGGAGCGTTTACCGATAAATAAATGTTGGAAAGAGTTGATTGCTTTAGGGGTTTTAGATAACGCCTATAACTAAAGCTTTTTGTGAATACAGGGAAAGTAAATCTTAGAGAAAGTAACGCCCCCTGGCTGTCACGATTCGTCGAAACTTACTCTTTTTTCATATTGTTATTTTCCTACCTGTTTTTAGCTCATTAATGTACTTTTTCTCCCGTATGTGGTTTTTTTTCATAACGAAGCCCGGAGGGGTTGTTTATGTTGTTTTGAAAAATCAATAGGGAGTTACACAATAAATCTTCGTTGATAGGCTTATGTCGGATGAAAAAATAATAACACGATAAATGAAATTATTTTGATATTACGAACGTCAAACTGTATTTTCCACGTTGTGTGTTTAACTTGAGGTTTTTTTGGGAATTTATTTTCGATTGTCGTGAAGGGATGAAATTTCGACAAACTAATTCCATATTCGTGATGCGTCAAAGCCGACCGTAAAGCCCGAAATCACGAACGTAACCTGTCATACCTTCAATGAAAACGTTCATCCGAGTTTGATGTGGAAATAATAAACCAGAGCGTATTGATCTTTATGAGCAAAATGTAAATCTGTATCTAAATCGACGTCATTTTAAACGTCATCATATTAATTTTCTCAACAAGAAAGTTTATACCTTCGAACTTGGGGTTTTGTGGAAGGCGGTTTGGGCAAGTTGTGGGATGGTGGGGTAGGGTAGGGAAGGTGATTTGAGAGTGGGGGAGGTGGTGGAAAGTTGGAGGAGGTTGGGAGAATCGAGGAGGGTAGGGGAGGCGATGGGAGAGTGGGGGAGAGGTTGTTAAAATGGTGGATGGTGAGTTACGCAGGGAAGGGATGGGGAGAGTAGGGAAGGTGATAGGAGAGTGGGGATGTGGTGGAAAGTTGGAGGATTGGTGGGGGGTGGTTGGGAGGGTCGAGGAGGGTAGGGGAGGCAATGGGAGAGTGGACTGAGTGACCAGATGGTAGGCATTATGCAACAAATAAAAATGCAAAGAGATAATCAAGCCTGTGAACCTTATTTGACAATAAAAACCCATTTCAAACTGATTGTAAATTAGAAAAGACACTTTTTTTAGACGTATTTGAACCTTTTTGACAGCAAAAGACACTTTTCAGACATATTTGGACCCTTTTTTGACAAGGAAAGACTCTTTTCAGGCAAAGTCTGAGCCTTTTTCGACAAAAAAGACCCTTTTAATCCTGATTTTGACCCTTTTTGACAAGAAAATACACTCTTCAGACATATTTTGATTCTTTTTGACAGCAAAAAACTTATAGACAGATTTGGTCCATTTTTGAAAATAAAAGACCCTTTTTAGACAGGTTTTGAACCTTTTTCGACAAGAAAAGACCCTTTTTAGACTGATTTCGAACCTGTTTCGACTAGAAAAGACCCTTTCATTAAAGATTTGTCACATTTCGACACTTTTGACATTTTTTTCACAAGAAAAGAACCATTTTAGACAGTTTTTAACCCTTTTTTTTTACAAGAAAGGACCCTTTTCAGACAATTTTTAACCTTTTTTTTTTACAAGAAAAGACCCTTTTCAGACCTTTTTTTTACAAGAGAGACCCTTAAAAATTGAAAACCCTTGGTGTACGTAAAATGAAAACTTTCATCTGGTCACCCTAATGGTGAGGTATGTGGGAGAGGAGGTTAGGGAAGGTGGTGGAAAGTTGGAGGATTGTGGGGGAGGTTGGGAGGGACAAGGAGGGTAGAGGAGGTGATGGAGAGTGGGGAATGTGGTGGAAAGTTGATGTTATGACAAATCAAATAAATTTAAATTCATAACTTTTCTCATCCTAGAGAAAATGAGAAAACAGCGTTAAAAATGTCGGTTTCTTCCTGTTAGCGGAAAAAAAAGGATTCCATCTCGTTTCGCGGGAGTGTTTGCATTGTTTTGTCTACGTGTAAGTCTTTGAGGACGTGTGAGGGGAAGCATGAAAGAAACGGTTAAGATCCTCACCGAGGTCATATCCCGAAAGTAACGGGTAAATATCAGAAAGACTTCTTTTTTCTTCGCATCCCTTCTAAAAAAATCATTTTCCAAACATCTCATTGGTAGTCTCAGAATGTTTCAAACTTTAAAATGACCAAGTTTTGAGAAAATCTCGTCGTGTCCTCTTTCGCGAAAAGAGTCACGCCTGGACAATTTAATTTGGAAAGTCCCCGTACAAAGGTTTAACTCTAAGTTTCCCTAAGTATGACATAGAATGTTCAACTGAGGGGTCGTTAGTGGAGTCTTTGGCCGATAGATTAATCATTAAGCGATGAGAGGGGATTTAATTCGTGAGATGACAGACGCTGTCAATAGTTTCCATCCCCTAATTACCGAACTGCCCTCCGGGATTGCATATCCATTAACTCGAAACGTGATTTTATTATCTTCATGCTTACCAGAGAGTCCATATCGTCATGAGGAGTGCGCGATGGTCTACGAGCACGCACTGAGGACATATGACATCGAGCTCATCTCCCACCTTTTTGTCTCTTGAAAAATCTCTCAAGTTTAACGGATTCCCCCTTTGCGAAACCCAAGTTTTCGAGTAAAAACACTATAAATAGCGGTCGAACAGGAGGAAAACATCATTTGGATAAAATGTTGTATGGGGTAAGTTTAAATGGGTTTACTTTACACGTTACTACTTTTTTCCGCATTTCTAAAACCTACTTGACTTAAGTGGGAAAAGTTGAGAGCACAAATCGAATATTGAGGAAAAACCAAGACATTTTTATTCGAACGACTTGTGTTTAGTATAATTTACCTGTTTTAGCCACGAATGCCATAACCTTTGTTGCCAGGGGTGGTCGAAACCGAGATAAAGCGACCTGTGACCTTGGGAGGTGACCTTAAGTACTGATCTGCCGCATCTGGGACCGTCCCCCGTCCCGACCGCCTCCACTCTCACGGCTTCTTTCCCCCAATCCCCTCCTTCCACTGAAAAAAAGAAAAAAATTATTTAAGGTCTTTTTCTTGTCACGTGTCGAGTTATAGGAAAACGTCGGGTTACGAGTTAATAATTGCCGGAGGCTCCGTTTATCAAAGATTACTCTCGGTTGTGCAACTCGTCGATAACTTTGGAAAACACCCCGGATTTAAAATGTTTCTGGTAGATTTTAATCTGTTTAAAAGTGAGATTAACCTATTTTGGGGGATTTGGTCGTCTGGCGGGTGGCCAGGGGAATTAAACTTGAACATCCGAAGAAACGTTGATATGGGAACGATTAAGGTCATCCCTTATCTCGAGGATAACCATCCTACCTTTGGGCACTTGTTGAGTTTATCGTAATCCATGATCGCGAGTGTCATCAATAACGAAAATGTTTCAACTTACGCGGTTGAATGATCATGAGGCCAGCAGTCAAAGTGATGATCTTTTTCTTCCATTGAGGCAAAACGAGCCCTTTTAGAAGCCACACTTCTCCACTCCTTCCGACCCAACGTGGCCCTGCACAAAAGAAAACATAATTAGTTCAATCAACGAGTGCGCAATGTTTGGTTGAAGAGCAACACAATGGACATGATCTACTTGAATCCAGGGTTGCATCAATAACTCAATTATGACGACTCGAAACTTGCCCAGCTCTAACATAAGGAAAAACCCATGAAAATTTCAAGTCGATTGACGCAAAGGGGGGGTGAAAAAACTCATTGTTCTTTAGTCTTTACTCATAAGGGCTCAACTTTTGTCACTGAATACCGTCCTGATGTACTAATTAGGAAAACTTACTAGTGTCCCCCCAGATTAAATCGAAAACGGTTGACGATAGAGAAAAAAGTTAAATGGTAACTCACCTTTATTTTTGATCTAGTTTCTGAATCTAATAAGTTATTTCAGGTTTTCGAACCAGAAAGCCAAAATAATTTTTCTATCTCGTTTAGACGAAGGAGCAGAAAAAAAAGTTAAATCGTAGCTCCCCCTATTTTGGCCCAAAAAAGCAAATATGGTGAAAAGCGAAAATTCATTTTTTTGAAAGTTGACTAAAACGGATTCCTATGTAAAATGGCATGAGGAATGCAATGGAATGATTTAAAAAAATTTAGGACTATTATTTCTTGAGTTATCGCATAAAAACTACTGAAAAACCACTTTAAACTAAGGAAATAACCCCAGGAAAATTTTTCTCGGCAAAAACAACATCATATTCGAACTGAGCACCCCAAAAAAATTGGATATATAAATTTTTATGAAGATTTAAAATTAAAAATTTTTTTAAGCTTTTCTTTTTAGTGATTTCGGGCAGAAATTGACAAAAATGGGCTTAGTTTACAACTTGAATGTAGAATTAAAAATTTTCCTTCCCAATTTTTGTCAATTTCTGCCCAATTGACACAATTCGAGAATGATTTTTTTTTTAAATTAAATTTTAATAAGCTCATAAAATATGCCGATTTTTGTCAATTTCTGCCCAAAATCACTAAAAAGAAGACTTTTTTTTTAAATTTCAAATCTTCATAAAAATTGATTTTTCAGGTTTTTTGGGGTGCTATGACGTTGTTTTTGGTGAGGAAAGTTTTCCTCAGGTAGTTTCCTTACTTTAAAGTGGTTTTTCAGTGGTTTTTTGGTGATAGCTCAAAAAATAATATGTAGTCCTAAAACATAAAATCCATAAAAATCCAAAATACATAAAAAAATCCATATCGTTTTAGTCAACTTACAAGCAAAGGTCAAAGCGGTAATCATATTTTGCTTTTATGGGCCAAAATAGAGCGATTTAACTTTGTTTTTCTGCTCCATCGTCCACGCGAGATAGAAAAATTATTTTGGCTTTCCGGGTCGAAAACCTATAATAACTTAATAGATAAAGAAAGTACATCAAAAATACAGAAAGTACATCAAAAATAAAGGTGAGTTACCATTTAACTTTTTTCTCTATCGTCAACCGTTTTCGATTTAACCTGGGGGGACACTAGTAAGTTTCCACCCTGTATAGATATCTAGACCTGGAGCCTCCAGGTCCTCTAGACCGCAATAGCTTCCTTTCCTTTGTTATGTTATTAATATCGTTGCATTGGTTTGTGGAAGTTATGGACGTTTAGTCATAAAATCGTGTCACAATGAAAGTTTAAACGTCCATAACTTCCACAAATGATTGATTCGATTGTTATTTATACCATTACATATCAAGATCTTTGAAATAGCTTTCCAATCGTTTGAATATCGTTGAAATTTTTCAAAAACTGTGGAAGTTATGGACATTTAAAAGCCATAGAAGCATTAACGTCATTTTGTCTCGGTTGAACAGTGAACGACAAATCAGAGGGTCTGAAAATTGAATATTTTGTCCTTTTTTAAATATAAACAAAAGAATATAAAAAAAATAGGAATGGAAGCCCGTGACCAAACCTTGATCCCAAACTGCCTACGGCATTACTTGACTTTTATGCAGTTTGACTTAACAAGAATCATAAATAGGAAAAAAAATTCTTAACAATGAAGGGTCAAAATGGCGATTGAGTTATGTATCTTTGAAAAGTTCACACTATTCTGACTATTGAACAGGTGGCTGGAATTTGGAAAATTGGCGTGCTCCGAGGTGGCAATAAAGGGTTTGCACATTCTTGGTGTTCTCACGGGCCTTTAAACTTGAGAAGCACGCAAACGTAATGCTCCTTTAAAGGACAAATCGAGTTAATTTCCATCATTAGAGACATTTCTCGTAGAGGAGCAAGAAAAATTTCCTTCATGAAAATTGGGGTAATTTACAAACCGGTGTTGAACGAGATAAGAAATCGTAGTTCCGGATCGATTCCGAGCCTCGCCCTTCTCGATTGGTCCGTAAAGCCTAGACGTTCTAGGAAATCGTCTTGTAATTCCAAAGGTTTTTCCGAAGCTTTTAACGCCCTCGGCTCGTCTCCACCGTACTGGAACAGAAAATGAGATTTTTCAATTAAAAACCTTTCGTAAACCATCAATTGGATCAGATTTTTTTTTAACTTTTAGAGGTGATCCAGCATAAAATGAAGATTTTTCACTCCATTACCTCCCATAATGGGTCTTCAATGAGTTTTCACCCTTTTTTTCTCTCCTAATATAATTTTTTCGAAGCTTTATCGCCTCTATTTTAACGGAATTAACTGCTCAAAGGATGGCGAAAATTACACGACCATAAATTGAGGGTTGGAAGGTACTATTTTGAAGGCGCACGCCAACTTGTCTACTTGTTTGTCCAAATGGACCTTTTTTCTTCGGTTTTCTTATATGCACATGTTCAAACAAAAAGGTGAAAATACGTTTTAACCTTGCTTTCACCTTTTTGAGAACTACCGGAAAATCAATTGAACCGTGGCCGAAACCGACGTTTTAACATCTCAATCGTCTAATCTAAAATAGTAGGGCAGAAGTAAAATAATGGGAAGATAGATTCTTCCCATGGCGTTTTGCTATCATGGAAGTGAAAAGTGCCCGGAAGGATGTCGAGGGTTTTGTGAACAAGTGGCGTTGAAAGGGCGACTCGTCATCCACCCCTTGATTCTCGATACTTGTTTGTACTGGAATACCCCAACAGGTGGCAGATTAATAGATTAAATTCAATTATGCTTTACAACTCTTTTTATACCTCCTAAACTAATATTTCTTTAATAATCTCAAATTCGAAACGAGCTCTTCTGCATCAAAAAACAAGCATAAATTTATTTCGCTCTATTTAAGTTATTTTCAAGATTTTCCTTTCTTATAAAAGACGTTCCCTTGAAATTGTGAGCAAGTAGACCATGCACGTCGCGACGATTTTCAGAGAAATCGTATAAATGGCAAAATGGAGCCAAACGATAATAACGAAATTTCTTCCTAAATCGCCAAAAGAAATTGCTCAAAAACAGTCGAAAAAAAAATTGCCCAATTTGGTCAATATGTTAATATCAACAGGTTTGGTCATATCAAAAAAGTGTTTTAAGTAAAATTTACTGAAAATCCATCGTAGAATCGATTTCTTTTGTCAAAACGCGGATCGCACTCAAAATAACGAAGTTAGGGTAGTTCTGGAGCATCTTGTACGTCGGATCCAAAAGTTATTGATCCCAATCGATTCCTCGCTCAAAATTGAGGGGGGTTCACTTCGATACTTTTTTTTGTGAGGTCAAAAGTCTGGCAGATAATGCCATTCCCAAAATGGCACTTCGATTTTCATGTCTTTTGGTAGAAATTCAGACGTTCTGTCCCGCTGGGGCTTGAACCCTGGACCCCATTGATGAACGCCGTATCTTAGTGTTCGGGCGCCATAACAGTCATAACACGCGCGGCCACCACGACGCTCGTTTGGTAAGTTCGAAACGAGATCCGATGATAACGAGCGTTATTGATTTGTTCCAAAATGGTTTTGCAACGGTTGTCGAAACTCTGGAATGAGAGATAGTGTTGTAAATTGTCCGGAAAGGTCCTGTCCTTGGTCGGAGTGAGGGCCACCCCGACTCCGCAACCGGGGTCTCGCGGTTGCCGATCGTCTCCGATACGAGCGAGTCACGATGTCGTGTCATCTGCAGCTCTACAGCTGTTTTACCCTCGTGTTTCCTCAAACTCTCACTTTTTCGAAGGAAAAAACACAAAAACTTAGCCGATCGAACTCCTGTTTTTCCGGTGAAGTAATCAAGACAATGGACAATTAAAAAAAGAAGAGTGACCACTAAGCATGTCCGATTGCGAAACCAAAGTTACGTCTTAATATATCATTTTTCAGTTTTTTTCTTTCTTTAAAAGGATCTTTTTTTAAAATAGAAAGGGCCTAGACAACTGGATCGGCTGTCGGAAGGGAGGGGTCTATCGTGACTGACGAGGCACATTCAAACTTTGACCTAGAAATCGAGTGGAGATGATCCACCGGAATTCTCATTGTTTACGCTTCTCTTTTTTTTGAAACCTGAATATCGATGGATTTCGGGATCACTTTGTCTTGAGTTGAAATAAAAGGTGGGGCGGTCATATTTCGGTCTAGATCAAGACTTGATCTAGATTTCATCATAATTTAATTCCGAGCAAAAAAAATCACCACAGCCGCAAAACCGCAAATTGAATCCACACCCTGGGTTATTGATAATGACCGGTCAATAAAATTTAAGCGAAAAAAAGCAGGTTGGCACCTACTTATTAATTTTCTAACATTATGATCAAATTAGTAACTTTTTTTTTTTTTTTTTAAAGAGAATCTTGAGGTTAGTGAGAAAAAATCTGCAGGCTCTTGAGATCCAGGCAGACATAAATGATAGTATTCCAAACAGGACAGTGCAAACATGTAGCTCGTCGGAGAACTCTAAAGGTTTCGCTACTAATCCAGAGGGACATTTTTTTCCTCTCGGGGCCAAAGCTCCTAACCAATATGTAGTAAAATGGATCATTCTAGCGTACGCAAAGCTCCTGACCAACATATAGCTCACTGGAGAACTCTAGAGGGACCTTTTTTTTTTATTATTTACGAAAGCTCCTGACCAATATGTAGTACAATGGATCATTCTAGAGGGGTATTTTTATCTCCTAGAGTGCAGTGCATAGTTCCTAACTGATGAGTAGAACGTTGGACAACTTAAGATGGATATTTTTTTTCCCTCGCGTGCAAAGCTCCTGACAAACATGAACTCGTAGGAGAACTCTATTTTTTAAGCATTGTTTTAGACAAAACTAGAGGGAAATTTTTTCCCTCTCGGGGCCAAAGCTCTTAACCAATATGTATGATAATGGATCATTCTAGAGGGACATTTTTTCTCCTAGAGTGCAAAGCTCCTTACTTGGCACGTTGGATAACTTTACAGGGATATTTTTTTTTCCTCTCGCGTTCAAACCTCCTGACCAACATGTAGCTCATTGGAGAACTCTAGAGGGACCTTTTTTTTTCGAGTTTATTGGACAAATCTAAAGGGAAATTTTTTCCCTCTCGGGGCCAAAGCTCCTGACCAATATGTAGTACAATGGATCATTCTAGAGGGGTATTTTTATCTCCTAGAGAGCAAATCTACTGATGAATAGCACGTTGGATAAATTTACAGGGATTTTTTTCCCTCTCGCGTTCAAAGCTCCTGACCAACATGTATCTCGTCGGAGAACTCTAGAGGGATCTTTTTTTCTTCGTTACAAAATTGGGTTTCCAACTCTTCTATGCCAACAATCCTCCTTGCTTTGAGAATTATTGATTTCTGACTCAAAATTATGAAAATGCATGAAAGTTATGAAAAAGTACCGGATTGAAGATTTCGAGGAAGGAAAATTCGCATCAAATATTTGATAATTTAACTTTTCAAATTATTTTAGTATGAAGTACTCTTCAAAACTACTTAATCAAAAACTAAAGGGATTAAAATTTTAATTTTGTTTTCAACGTACGTTAATTAACATTAAAAAGTTAGTTGCTTTTGAGTTAAAACGTGCCAATAAAGGTTGTAAGTGCGTTATAAAAAGAACAGTTCCTAACAGGATAACTAATTAAATTTTTTGTTACCTTCCAAAATGTGCGAATCAAGTGGTGTAAAGTGGAAATGAAATTAATCCGAAAAAAAATGACGCGCTCGATTTAAAAACGAGCGGTAATAGCCGGGAACGTTCCAGGTTCTTGCCTCCTCAGTCTGTCGCGAAGAACTGCTCGCTATGAAAAATTTAAGAGTGCCCTCTGGTTGCGGGGTTTGCAGACCACCTTGAATTACTTTCACTCATAGCGGTCGAATTACCTCTTTTTCCTTCTTTTAACTTGAAATTATTTTAAGCTCTTCCGGTCCATTGAATGATTTTTAATTTAATTTAATCTTGAGGTTTTAAAGTTCGAATATACTGTGTGAAAAAGAATTTTTTTCCTACCCCGATTGCGGCTTTTCTAAGGCGATTAAGGTTCATAATTGAAATTTTATCCTAGTTTAAAACACAATATTTTCATATTTAATAATAGATTCTATCACGCTTTTATAGACATTTTATGAAGTAAAAGCAGAATTTTGTACTGGCAATTCTGACGTTTGATCAAATAAACGCCTGTAAAAGTACTAGGAAGATTTATTGTTGATCGTAAAATCTTCCAAAAGTGGAGTTACTGGATTTTACGAGTATCCCAAATAGAAGGGGTACAGTTGATTGCTCAATTCCTTTTCCTTGTTCTCGATAGGAAAAAAAAAAGTGTGGCTATCAGATGGTAAAATTAAATCGTTAGGTTCCTGGCCGACAAAAAATAACACCTTTCAAAGGCGGCTCGAAAAAAATGTGAGTTATGAACATGGAAAAGGTAGTGGGAGTTGAAGACTTTCTTCATTCAAGGATAGTAGGCGCATTCTGGAGCCACGCTTTTAAGACAAAGGTCAATGAATATGAGATGACATGGAAGTACGCGGAGAAAACAAACTTTTGCTTTTTCAAAAGGATATTTTTAATTGAGTAGTCTTTCATTGAGGAAATTCATCGAATATCCGGTTTGGGCAAAGGGTGGGAGACTTCCGTGACAGTTGCAAATCACCATACGAATGGCATATTATACCAAAAAATGTGCTACAAAAATGGCTTTATTTTTGCTGGCCAATTAGACAATGGGAGGTATTTCTTGTTAATAAAATCATTAATTCTTAACCGTTTTTTTATTGTCAAAAGGGGCTCAAATCTGTCCGAAAAGTGCCTTTCCTTGTCAAAAAGGGACCAAATTTTTCTAAAAAGACTCTTTAGCTGTCTAAGGGGTCAAAATATGTCTAGAAAGTGTTTTTTCTTGTTAAAAAATACTAGAAATCTGGCTGAAGAGGGTCATAAAAAGGTTCAAAATCGTGCTAAAAAGGGTCTATTCTTATCAAAATCTGTCTAAAAATTGTCTTCCTTGTCAAAGCCCAAATGTGTCAGATTTGTGTATTTTCTAGTCAAAAAGGGTCCAAATCATTCTAAATAAAAAGACTCTTTAGATGTCAAAAGGGTCAAAATATGTCTGAATTTTTTTTTTCACCAAAATGGTCTAAATTTGTCTAGAAAGTGTTTTTTCTTGTTGAAAAATGGGCGAAATCGGCTGTAAAGGGGTTTTCCCAGTCAAAAAGGTTTAAAATAATGCTAAAACGGGTCTATTCTTTTCAAAATTTGCCTTACAAGTGTCTTTCCTTGTCAAAAAGGGTCCAATTATGTCTGAAAAGTTTTTTTTTTCTGTAAAAAAAAAAGGATCGAAATCTGGCTTAAAAGGGCCTTTCCCAGTCAAAAAAGGTTCAAAATTATGCTATAATGGGTTTATTCTTGTCAAAAATCTGTCTCAAAAGTATCTTCGTCTGTCAAAAAGGGTCCAAATCAGTCTGAAAAATGTTTTTCGATGTCAAAAAGGGCCCAAATCTGTCTGATTTTTGTCTTTCTTGGTCAAAAAGTGTCCAAAGGCCAGATCATTCTAAAAAGACTTTTCAGCTGTCAAAAGAGTCAAAAAGGGTCGAAATCTGGCTGAAAAGGGTCTTTCCGAGTCAAAAAAGGTTTAAAATCATGCTAAAATGGATCTATTCTTGTCAAAATTTGTCTGAAAAGTGTTTTTCCATGTCAAAAATGGCCCAAATTTTTCTGAAATTTGGGGATAGGAACGTGGCAGCGTTCCGCCTAGCCTATGGAATGGTCTGTTGTGAACCCACTTTTTGAGAAAGTTCCCATTTTTGAGGTTCCACTTCCATAACTACCAGACCAGTGTTGAATCACCAAAAACCCATCTCACCGAGACCCTTTGTAAGGCTGTATTATCTCTACTTATCAGTTATCACCTTCTTCACTTAGAAGATCCAATCGCTTAAAAAGAATGGAGGATAAAAATTTACGACGTTAATTTTTCTCTTGATTAAACTATTAAAGAGAAGCCTTGTAACGGGAAAACGCTGATACTTTTATTCACCAGCGTGTTATGGACTGGAATTAATAAATTTTCCATTCAAGTTATTGCCCTATTAAAAAACGTTTCACGGTCGGATGTTCCGTTTAATTGGAGAACGCTTCAAAAATGGCTCTTCGCGCAACTTGACCACTAATTCATGAATGAGACGAACCGTACTTTGTTATCGAGCCGGAGGAAGTGGTAATTCTTAAGTTCCATGCCGACGGAGTGTAAATTCCAATTTCGGTAATGTTATAATCGGAATTTGTTAATAAAACTGATAGTTTGATTTATAATGAGAGGAACAAGCCAGGTGTGTGAGCGCAGACTCGCGGCAAATTGATTGTTTACTCGTGTGCAAGCTAGGCTAGCGAGAACATTAAGCCTGATTGCTCGCATTGTCCCGAAAGAGGCGGAAGGACCGGTTTTCGAATGGCGGAGAATAACAAAGAGAATGAGAGTCATGCAGGAAAAACTTGTTGCTCCTTTTTAAAAGGATATAATTTTGAAAAATTCTCCTCATCTTTTGAAAGTTTTAATCGATTTCGAAGATTCCAAAGTTCGAACTGTCCAATTGAGTGAACGGGGAGACCTTTAGATTGAACAGATGGTGTCACCGCAATAACTATCTTCGGAGAACAGACTCCCAACACCGGCTTCCCTGCATTAATTAATTTATAAATCAATCAAAAGTGAGTTTCATAAAACACTGATTTAATCCGACGACTATGTTAAATTGTAATTATTGCTTTTTAACTAGGAAACCAAGATTTTGAGAAACAAAAAGTCGCGTGCGTCTTATCTTGAGGTTTATGTGATTAACTTTTTTTTGGTAGGCTAGCACTTTTTGGATTGATTTCGTCACGAATGTTGGTTATCTAGAGAATAAGAATGGATCTTTTTGCTTCCTCATTTATCGAAGGTAGTGGAAGCTATGTGATGATGTCAAGTATCAACATCTCTTTGAAAAGTGTCTTCTCTTCTCAAAAAATGGTTAAAAAAAAGGGTTAATCGGAATAAAAAGGTTTTTTTTTTTTTTGTCCAAAAGGGTTAAAATATGTCTGAAAAGTGTCTTTCCTTGTCATATAGGGTCAAAATATGGCAAAAAAGGGTCTTTTCTAGTAAAAAAACGTTAAAAATCAGGATGAAAATGGTCTTTTATTGTCAAAAACAGGTCAAAATCTATCTGAAAATGGTCTTTTCATGTTAAAAAGAGGCCAAAATCTATCTGAAAATGGTCTTTTATTATCAAAAAGAGGTCAAAATCTATCTGGAAAGGGTATTTTCTTGTCAAAAAGAGGTCAAAACCTATCTGGAAAGGGTCTTTTCTTGTCCAAAAGGGTTCAAACAGTCTGAAAAGTGTCTTTCCTTGTCAAAGTGTCTTTTGTCCATAAGGGTTAAAATATGTTAAAATACTTTGTCATATAGGGTCAAAGTATGGCAAAAAAGGGTCTTTTCTAGTCAAAAAACGTTAAAAATTAGGAAGAAAATGGTCTTTTCTTGTCAAAAACAGGTCAAAATCTGTCTGGAAATGGTCTTTTCTTGTCCCAAAGGGTCCAAACAGTCTGAAAACTGTCTTTCCTTGTCAAAAAGTGCCAAAGTATGTATTTCCAAGTTTTGTCAAAAGGGGTTGAAATATGTATGAAAAGAGTATTTCCTTGTCAAAAATGGGTCAAAATCTGGCTGAAAAGTTTTTTTTTTTTGGTCAAAAAAAGGATCAAAATCTATCTGAAAAGGGTTTTTTCTAGTCTAAAATGGGCCAAACTGTCTGAAAAGTATCTTTCTTTGTCAAAAAGGGCCCAAATTTGTCTTACAAGCGTCTTTTGCTGTCAAAAAGGGTCAAGATATGAATGGAATTTGTCTTTCCTTGTCAAAATCGGGCTGAAAAGGGTCTTTTCTTGTCGAAAAAAGGTTCAAAATCTGTCTGGAAAATGTCTTTTCTTGTCAAAAAGGGCCCAAATCCGTCTTAAAAGCGTCTTTTGCTGTCAAAAAGGATCAAGATATGTAGGAAATTTGTCTTTCCTTGTCAAAATCGGGCTATAAAGGGTCTTTTCTTGTCGCAAAAGGTTCAAAATCTGTCTGGAAAGTGTCTTCTCTTGTCAAAAAGTGAGTGAATCTTTCTTTAAAGGGTCTTTTGCTGTCAAGAAGGGTTGAAATGTGTATGAAAAGTGTTTTCCCTTGTCAAAAAAAGGTCACAAAATGGCAGAAAAGATTCAGGGATTGATTATCTTTTTGTAATTTTATCATTGCATAAGGTCAATGCTTTGAAGGTGCGTAAAATCCCGCACAATGCGTACCATCTGGTCACCATATATCCTGACCACCGGAGTTTTGTTTTTTACCTGTATCCATAATGTGTGTCCTATAGGAAGAAGTAAATCGCGTGCTACGTCTGCGACGGTGGTGGCCCTGTTGAGATAGACGAGTGTCCCGCTGGATCCCGGCTCTTGTCCCACACGGATCCACCCGCACCCCTTCCCGACGCTCACTTCGCTCTTCATCCCTTCATAGCAAAATCTGAAAAAGAAAAAGTCGAAAGCACTTTTCATTTTTTAACATGACGTATATTAATCATGGAAGGAAGGAAAAAACATAAAATCCAGTTGATATAAATTAATGGTTAAAGTTAGCCTCAGCTTGGGGTCGGAGCTCATCCGTGAAGAAACTTCCTTTATTGCAAGGACCCCAGGAGGCAAACACCACTTCTATATACTTTTTTTTTAAAAAAAAGCTGAACTTTCAAGAGAAGGTGAAAAAGGAGCCGCAAGGACGGCAACGAAATCGAAAGCGATATACCGTAAAGGAAACATACTTAGGAGTGTTATTACGGCCGGACAATTGTCTTCGGACAAAATGTGCAAAACAACCGAAATCCTTGACATATTTTAGAAAAAAAGATTTTTTTTTTCTATCAAAGGACTACAAAAGTTTAAATTTGTTTTTGTATATAAAATCACCTCTAAAGTCGTTACCTAATTGGAGAAGAGAAATCGATATCGGGATCTTTGTTTAAGTAAAGTTTAGGTTTGGACCCTGGAAACCGTAATGACCGCCAACTTAGTTTTATGGCTTCGTTTGAGCCCTACACTTTGAACCCACCTCGGGCCCTTTAATCCCCGCAGTCCTTCCTTCGCCGCACGATATCATAAATAAATTAATTTCAAAACGTGACATGTTTTAATTTTTATGAAAAATGACACTTTCATTTCCTGATTTGTTAAGTTTTCGAGGAAAAAAATGTTGAAGGATTGTTTCGAGAATGGGGACGAGAAAGGGAACAAAGAGAGAGAAAAAAAGGCCGGAAATTTATGGCGGATCTCAAGATTTATGGCTACAATGTACGTATAGATGCCAAGTTGACCTTTGGGGCGTTTAAAAATATACGGGAACGATAGACAAACTGATCTTTAAGATTGAAAACATAGATTTGGAATTCGGGTCATTTTCACAGAGAAATGTCCAGTGAATTAGACCCTAAAGGTCTCATATTCTGGACGATTTTCTTGAGACAACAAACATTAACAGTTTTTATCTAATTTTAAGTTGAGGAAATCAATAAAAGATCAGTGTTTTCACTTCTGAATCTCGAATTTAAAAATTTAAAAAAAAATATTAAAAAGTGTCTTTCCTTGTCAAAAAGGGCCCAAATCTGTCTGATAAGTGTCTTTCCTTGTTAAAGGGCCCAAATCAGTTTAAAAAAGTGTATTTCCTTGTCAAAAAGGGTCTAAATCTGGCTAGAAAGTTTTTTTCTTGTCAATAAAAGGGTCGAAATCTGACTGAAAATGGTCTTTCCTTGTCAAAAAGGGCCCAAATCTGTCTGAAAAGTGTCTTTCCTTGTCAAAAAGGGCCCAAATTTGTCTGAAAAGTATCTTTCCCGGTCAAAAAGAGTCTAAATATGGCAAAAAAGTTTGTTTTTTTTTCTTTTCAGAAAAGGGCAAAAATCTGTCTGAAAAGTGTCTTTCCTTGAAAAAAAAAAAAAAAAGGGGCTTTTTCTGTCTGAAAAGTCACATTTCTTGTCAAAAAGGGCCCCAATCTGCCTGAAACGTGTCTTCCCTTGTCAAAAAAGTGTCCAAATCTGGCTAGAAAGTGTTTTTCTTGTCAAAAAAGGGTCTAAATCTGGCTGAAAAGGACCTTTCCTAGTGAACAAGGGTTCAAAATCAGGAAAAAGAAAAAAGTTTACAATCTGTCCGAAAAGTGTCTTTTGTGGTAAAAGGGCCCAAATTTGACTGAAAAGTATCTTTCCCTGTCAAAAAGAGTCTAAATATGGCTAAAAAGGTTTTTTTCTTTTTAGAAAAGGGCCAAAATCTGTCTGAAAAGTGTCCTTACTTGTCAAAAAGGGCCCAAGTCTGAAAAGTGTTTTTCCTTGCCAAAAAGGGCCCAAATTTCTCTGAAAAGTGCCTTTCCTTGTCAAAAAACGCACAATTCTGTTTGAAAAGTGTCCTAAATTCCTTGTAAAAATAACATTGACATAATTTTATCTAATTTTAAGTTGAGGAAGCAATATGAATGAAGGAATGTGTTTTTACTTCTGATTTTCTAATTTAAAATGAAAAGAAGAAACAAAAGCTCTCACGTTTATGTGAACGAGTTTAAAAGGCGAGAGGGAAATGAGCGAGACGAAGGGGCTTCTAAGATAAGGATCAAGGCCGTGTTATGTATTTACATGAGGTTCACACACGAGAATCATGCGGGACCCTCTTTTCTTGTTTGTAACCACGTTTACTGCCTTTAATCAAAATATAGTTGACATCTCTTTCCCCGGATTGATTTAGTTATGGAGGCCGGATAGAAGAAGCATTCCGGGGTAAACAAGGAGGGTCGGATGTTATAAACAAGCGATTGTACTGCAATAAAATTATTGATCAAAACACTCCTTGAAAAAAATACGAAGACGAATTTCACAACAAAAAAAAAGAGCTAAAAAGTGAGTTGAAAAATTTTGTGGAAAAGGACTGTAAAAAGGCTGAATTTTCATAAAAATGTCTTTTAGATGCTCTAGTTCCGGAGTTGGGACCGGGCGTGGGGGTTTTGTGAAATTTTGCGTGTACAGCCGTCTTTTGAATGGTATATTCGGTAAATGGCTTATTTTTGGTCTGGAAAAACAATCTTTTTCTAAAACTGATGACTTCGTATACAGTGGTGGACCAGCCGATTATCTGCCACATTTTTGACCTGACGAAAAATAATATCGAAGTAAACCCCCATTGAATTTTAGCGAGGAATCGAATGAGACGATCACCTTTTGGTTCCGGCATACAGGGTGCTCCAGAACGACCCTAACTTCGTTATTTTATTTACGAACCCAATCTTTTGACGATGGAAATCGATTTTAGCCTTGATTTCCACTAACTTTTGCTTAAAACGTTTTTTTGATAGGACCAAACGTTCCCGAGTTAAGTGCCTATTAACATCGACCAGCAATATGTAACTCCGGAACGTTTGGTCCTAAAAATTGTTGTAAGTAAAAGTTGCTGGAAATCAAGGCTAAAATTGATTTCCATCGTCAAAATATAGGGTTAGTGTTTAAAAATAACAAAGTTTGGGTTCTGAAGCAAACTGTATGTCTGATCCAAAAGTTATCGACGCCAATCGATTCTTTCTTAAAATTTAAGGGTGGTTTCTTGGATAATTTTTTTCTTCAGCTGGCAGATAATCTGCTAGTCCACTTACCTGGTACACTCTGATATGTAGAGCATAGAGAATATTACTTTTTCCTAGAATTACTTGAAGAATTCGAATTTCTGATTTAAAAGGTTACCTAATATTTCGATTTTTCCTCTGAAACTTGGGAAAAAAGGAAAACATACTTTTGTAGTCGTGGCAATTGGAGCTTAAGTTGATCGAGACTCAAGGGAGAGAAGTTTCGGGGTTGGAAATCAAGGAGATTTCTCATGGGGTGAAACAACGTTCATTTCCATTTAGTGTCCGTTGGGGAAGATCGTAATTATCACTTGTAGGTTATAACGTTCGATTTGAGCCTCGAGGGTGAGATTTGTCGCGTTGGCGAAGGTTAGTTACGCCACCGACGTTTTCGAAATCCCCAGGCAAGTCCAAGGACGAAGATGTTCCCCCTCAACTCGGCCAAACGGTTAATGTCGCCTTTTTCATTAAAAACCGTTTTATTTTTAAGAAATCGTGACTTGGAACAAAAATTGCCTCTTTTTAACCTTTCGAAGTTTGAAAATAACTACTTCGTCTTGTAGATGATTCATGGGTGTGCTGGAAGAACCCAAACTAAAGAATCAAGATTTTATAATCAGCTTTTAAATCAGAAATTCCAATTTTTCAAGTAATTCTGGAAAAAAGTGGTCTACATTTCAGAGTATTGCCAGGAAAAGTGGACCAGCAGATTATCTGCCACCTGAAGAAAAAAATTATCCAAGTAAACCCCCTTAAATTTTAACGAGGAATCGATTTACGTCAATAACTTTTGGATACGACATGCGGGTTGCTTCAGAACCCAAACTTTGTTATTTTAAACACGAACCCTATATTTTGACGATGGAAATCAATTTTAAGGTTGATTTCCAGTAACGTTTTCTTACAACACTTTTTTGATAGGAGAAAACGTACCGGAGTTACGCATTGCTAGTCCATGTTAAGTGGCACTTAACTCCAGAACGTTTGGTCCTATCAAAAAAGTGTTTTAAGCTAAAGTTGCTGGAAATGAAGGGTAAAATCGATTTCCATCGTCAAAAAATTGGGTTCGTTATAAAATAACGAAGTTAGGATCGTTTTAGAGCACCCTGTAGGTCGTATCCAAAATTTAATCGTCCCAATCGATTCTTCGCTTAAATTTAAAGTGGTTTACCTAAATAATATTTTTCGTCAGGTCAAAAGTGTGGCAGATAATCCGGCTAGTTTACTCTATTTGGCACCCATTGCATAGAAAGCATTTGCTTTAGTCTTTGAACCTCGAGGACTTGATTCTCTCATTTTTTGAAGGAAAAGTAAAATTCACACTTTAATTAAATAATTTTCAAGCATGATAAAATAGCTAAAACTTAAAACTTCATGATTTAATTATAACCCAATGAATATTCATGACTTTACAAGGGTATCATTAGGGCCTCAGATTTTTTAGTGTCCTCCACTCTCTTCTATTTTGATAAAAACAAGTTAGTAAAAAGACAATTAAAATCTGAAAATAAGCATTAAACTATTAGGATTATAAACTATGAAAATCCAAAGTGAGACCGACCTCAATAGCCTCTTTTGCTCAGAAATCTTCTGGAAATTCGCTTAAAAAGTGGAAAAAGATGGGTTTCCCTATTTGAAAGAACATAAAAGATGTGGAGGTATGAATGATTTCCTTACTTACCGAAAAAAAAAGAAAAAATTTTGTGTTTGTATCCAAAAGAAGCGAGGAGACGCCGGTCAGTGAGTCAGGCACATTAGAAGCACAGGTAACATCGTAACATGTGGCCAGACCGGAACCCAAACTTCCCACGGGCCGGCTTCCCCTCCCTTCTCTAATCTTATTTCCGGTGCACCTGTATTCCACTAGTAGGGGGGTAAGTACGAATAAAAAACATTCTTAAATGACCTCTGACGCGTGTATGGATTTTAAATACAACTTTTACAAGAGAAAAACGAAAAGAAATAAATCGCATATGTCCTTAGGTCATCAATCGTGTTTTATTATATAGAAAAAGAAGGGGCTTCAAATTTTTTTTATGTTATAAAATGGATGAAGATGACAGAAACATATTTTTCTCGTGATGAGGGAGTGAATAAAAAAGTTAAAGGGCAATCCGTCTTTGTGGAATGCTTGACGCCTCTCTGTCTGTCAGTTTTCCAACCTAAATGTTGATAAGAAGGATTTTGAGAAAAATTGATTTCAAAAGAGACAATTTGTCACCTGAGACAATGACCGAGGGCAAAGATTGTGAGTACCTAACAGAGCTCAATTTTTTTTAGAAGAATTTCCTCGTTATTTAAACGTCCTTACCTATTATATCCTCAAATAGCTCTAATGACACCACCCTGAATGCCCCCATTATAATATGGCCAATTACCACACCCCGATTACCCCAACTATCCCCAATTACCTCACCAAGGTCCCTGATTCCCTCGACTGTCCGCAATTACCCCACCCTGTGATTCCCCCAATCATCCCCAATTGCCCCTACTATACTGAATTATCCCCAACTATCCCCTATTACCCCAACTATCCCCCGTTACCCCAACTATCCCCTGTTACCCCAACTAACCCCTGTTACTCCAACTATCCCCTATTACCCCAACTATCCCCTGTTAACCCAACTAACCCCTATTACCCCAACTAACCCCTATTACCCCAACTATCCCCTATTACCCAAACTATCCCCTATTACCCCAACTAACCCCTATTACCCCAACTATCCCCTATTACCCAAACTATCCCCTATTACCCCAACTAACCCCTACTACCCCAACTATCTCCTACTACCCCAACTATCCCCTAGTACCCCAACTATCCCCTACTATCCCCAATTACCCCTACTGTACCCAATTACCCTACTATCCCCTGTTACCCCAACTATCCCCTGTTACCCCAACTAACCCCTGTTACCCCAACTATCCCCTGTTACCCCAACTATCCCCTGTTACCCCAACTAACCCCTTTTACCCCAACTATCCCCTGTTACTCCAACTATCCCCTGTTACCCCAACTAACCCCTATTACCCCAACTATCCCCTATTACCCCAACTATCCCCTATTACCCCAACTATGTATCCCCTATTACCCCAACTATCCCCTATTACCCCAACTATCCCCTATTACCCCAACTATCCCCTTTTACCCCAACTATCCCCTATTACCCCAACTATCCCCTATTACCTCAACTATCCCCTGTTACCCCAACTATCCCCTGTCACCCCAACTATCCCCTATTACACCAACTAACCCCTGTTACCCCAACTAACCCATATTACCCCAACTATCCCCTACTACCCCAACTATCCCCTAGTACCCTAACTATCCCCTACTATCCCCAATTACCCCTACTGTACCCAATTACCCTACTATCCTCAATTATCCCTACTATGTATCACCTACTATGTACCTATCCCCAAATTGTCCCCAGCTATCCCCAATTATTACAACTATCCCCAATTACCCTATCCTGATTATCCCAACTACTCAATTTCCCCATTACCTCAAACGATTCCCCTGACTGTTCCCAATTACCCCTACTATCCCCAATTATCCTCAACTATCCCCATATGTATAGGCCCACTAGCTTTTAAGCTGTGTTGAGACAATTCCATTTTTTAGGAGGAATGAAAAAGAATTAAAGGAACTTAACAAATCATTAAAGGTTAATGACTGTTATTTGAGTCAAAATTTGACAAATCACAACGGAAAGGTTAATATTGTCAATTTCATAGGATCGCTTTCATATGAGCATTCGTAAATGACGTTTTTCCTGCAGCTTAATTTGTCCAACCGAGATTTAGGTTGTTTGTTCCATGTTTTGGCCTGTTTATCATGGAGGGTTGTCTGCTGGAAGAAAGAGAGGTGGTCAATGTTTACCATGAGTGAAACGAACAGGGG
Organism: Orius laevigatus; assembly: GCA_018703685.1. Classification (NCBI taxonomy): domain Eukaryota; kingdom Metazoa; phylum Arthropoda; class Insecta; order Hemiptera; family Anthocoridae; genus Orius; species Orius laevigatus. The sequence goes on from JAGWEN010000748.1 coordinate 29,391, forward strand.
AGGCTGGAAGCATGCCGCAGTCCGGCTATTCTATTGATTGAAGTGAGGGGGCGAGGAAAGAGGCGCTCTTTTTGAATAGCCCGCCCCCCCTTACGCTCTTTCAAAGTCACAAGGCAGAAAAAAAAAGTCTTATCTATCCCGAACATCTTGTTAAATCCACCAATAGACCATTTGTCTTTCAATGCCCATTTTCAAATCTCGCAAATGAAATTTTTGAGTTTGCCTCCAATGATAAAAATTGAGCAAATTTGTAAAAAAATTTATTAGAACAAGTTTTTATCTTAAAGATGTTCTTGATCTTTATGTATCGTGTTTTTCCGATATTGTGGCTCCCTGGCTCACTCTTGTAAGTTATCGCCCTAATAATTTACTTCTGGAGCTTTTCGGGCCTCGTTCGAAAAAGGGCCGAGAGGAAAACTTTGCCCAAGGATTCCAAGAAGTAACTAGTTTTCCTCAAAGAGTTCGATCGACCCCCTTTTTTTTCCAGTCCTTTATTACACGGAATTTCGTTTGAAATTTCACCAAACGCGTCTTATTACTCAAAAAGGTGCGATCGGAGACTCGGGTTCTCTGTTATTAAAAACAACAAGGGAAGCTTTCTAGCAATAACTCACGGACTGGATTAAATTATGTCAGGGGTATTAGTAGAAGGGCTTTAACTCACCCAGATAACTTTTTATAACCTAATCCATCCCTTCTTTTACCCTTTTTTCCCTCTTTGCAAGCTTCGCAGACGTCTTTTACTGAAATTAAGTCTGCGACATCTTGGAAAAAAAATGCTGACTTTTTTTAATTAATCTTTTTCTAATCATTAATTAGGTATTTATAATTAACAAAGGGGAAAAAACTACTCCCCCTGATGGTCCTCCATTCCCTCTCTCCAAATTCCATCAAATAACCCATTTTCACTAAAATGTGATATCGAGGATGATCCTCATAAATCGAGTTTTTACGAAAAAGGGCTCTATGGTTCTCTCCACTTTTTTTTTCTTCTTTAAATAATAAAAACACCCTTTTCAGTTAGATTTTGACCCTTTTTTACAAGAAAAGACCCATTTAAGTAAATTTTTTATCTAGGTTTTTTGACAAGAAAAGGCCCATTTCAGATAGATTTTGACCCTTTTTGACAAGAAAATACCCTTTCCCCCCTAATTTTGAACCTTTTTCGATAAGAAAAGACCCTTTTCAGCTAGATTTTGACCCTTTTTTTGACAAGGATACCCTTTTCACTCCGATTTTGGACCCTTTTTTAATAATAAAAGACCCTTTGTAGCCAAACTTTGACCTTTTTTTTATAAGAAAAGGCCCTTTTCAGCTATATTTTGACGCTTTTGACAAGAAAAGACTTTTTTTAGCCAGATTTTGACCCTGTTTTGCAAGAAAATACACCTTTAGGCCGAATTTTGAACCATTCTTTGACAAAAAATACTCTTTCTTGGAAAATTTTTACTCTTTTAAGTTAAATTTATGTTGGTTTACACTATTCGGATGTTTTCGCTCCAAACCGCGATTATTGAACATTTTGTTTAATGTTAATTAAATTTTCGAATAATAATAATTATCTGCATGCGGATATTAAAATGGTTGTAGCGGGCAGTTGGCCAATATGCTCACCTTTGTATGCTCTTCCGCGCTTGGGTTTTACCGCATCCCGGCTAATCACCCCTAATGGAAACCTCTTTTCATCTTAATGTCTTTTTTTATGCAAAAAATTCAGTTTTTTCAAACAAAAAAATTTTTTTTTATGGATTCCATTTTTGATGTAGAATTGAATGAAACGTGGGAAAAAAGAGGAACCGTGAAGGATATTTTTCTAGGAGGAAAAAGGAGAGATGAGGTCATTTCGACGTTTCTGTGCGTAGAGAATCATCGTCCGGCCAAATCATTGGGGAAATTAGTCTCGCCCTGACTATTGTAAACAAATCCTCCAACAATCCGTAAACGGGGACGAGTGACATTAGCGAACATCCTGGAAAGGAGATGTTGGTTTTATTAAACAAAAATCCTTTTTTTCAAAAAGCACTCAATATATGGGAAAGGTAGATAACGGGGATGAGCCAAAGCTGAAGGCAGTTAACCGATTAAAGTCCGCCGGGTAAGATACTATCTCGGAGCAAATTGCCCAATTTCCTTTTCTCGTCCCCACATCCTTTCACCCTCTTCCAAAATCAGAGGCGTCAACTTCAAAAAGTGAGTTTAACTCATTTATTGCCACAAAAATATTTTTATTTGAAAAAATCGTCATGGGATAGCGGTTGAAACATTAAGCCAGCTCACGTTCAAATGATGTGTGGCCGGAATAAATTTCTAAGAATCGCCTAGCTACATCCCCGGACATATTGCACACCTGTATACATTGGACAAATGTTTAAAAGGAAAATATTGACCTAAAAATAGTGAAGTTTTTTTATTGGCTCTAAGCATCTGATAGCGTGACTCTGACCTACAAGCATTTTGCTCTTCGTTACGTAGCCGGGCATCACTTTGGTCGCGTCTCAATAAATCAACTGTCCCATCTTTTCTTTTAGGTTGAAACATTTTAGAGATAACAAGATAGGAAAACGGCCTACTTTTCTCCTTCATTTTTATGCCAAGAAACAAGAATCTAGATTCGTTTTCTCGCCCGGTTTTTATAGGTTATGTTAAACCTACACGACCATCAAGTCTTGTTGGTTTAGCATCTTTGAAAATGGAAGAAGATCTTTGAGTTTGGTTGGTATTCAATAAGTGGTATAAAATTTGGTTACCTGTAATTTTAGCGGATTTCCGGAAGAAAGCAGGCTATTGGGGCCGGCCTCACGGAGGCTTTCGGCTTTTTTGTTTCTGTTTGCGAAAAATTAAAAAAATCCAATTTTTTATCTCCCTCACACGAATAAACACCAAAAATTGGGCTATTGAACAGTGTTGCCAGTTTGGGAAATTTTTCGCAAGTTGGGCTCCTTTTGTAAAGGCCCAATCTGGCAACCCTGTAATCTGACAAAATTGGGCTACTGAACAGTGTTGCCAGTTTGGGCAATTTTTCGCAATTGAGATACTTTTTAAAGGCCCAACCTGGCAACCCTGTAATCTGACAAAATTGGGCTATTGAACAGTGTTGCCAGTTGGGGCAATTTTTCGCAAGTTTGGCTGCTTTTTAAAGGCCCAATCTGGCAACCCTGTAATCTGAAAAAATTGGACTATTGAACAGTGTTGCCAGTTTGGGCAATTTTTCGCAAGTTGGGCTGCTTTTTAAAGGCCCAATATGGCAACCCTGTAATCTGAAAAAATTGGGCTATTAAACAGTGTTGCCAGTTTGGGCGATTTATCGCAATTGAAATACTTTTTAAAGGCCCAACCAGGCAACCCTGTAATCTGTCGAAATTGGGCTATTGAACAGTGTTGCCAGTTTGGGCGATTTATCGCAATTGGGCTACTTTTTAAAGGCCCAATCTGGCTACCCTGTAATCTGACGAAATTGGGCTATTGAACAGTGTTGCCAGTTTGGGCGATTTATCGCAATTGGGCTACTTTTTAAAGGCCCAATCTGACAACCCCGCTGTTCCAACATAAATATTTGAAAAATTCAACACTTTTTATCGCCTATTTGTATTAGATTGTGTTAAACCAACACGACCTCTAGGTCTTGTTGGTTTAGCATCGATTAATCATGAATCAAGTTTTTTTAATAATTTCATTAATTTTATCTGATTAAGACTTTCTGCATAGTTTTCAGTTGAAAAACCGTAAAATTGACCCTAAATGTAGAATTTTTAACGATTTTAACAAAAATGAAAAACAAAATAATAAATCCTTTTGATTTGTTTAAATTGAGTCGTAGTAAGGGGCTTAAGTTGTGGATTTAGGGCACATTTGATAGGTAAGTTTACTCTCTGGTTTTAGCTCGGGTCCGGCGTGATAGGCTCCCTATTTTATTTTCATGTCTTCATCGCCCTTTTTTCCGCCTCCATAGCTTTGAAGAAAAAACCACAGGTTGAAAAATGAGAATTTTCTTAGAGGGCTTAAACTATTTAACTAGTGAGGTTTTAATTAGGGGGTTAGACGTTGTGAAATAGTCGGGTTCAACTTCGACCGCGAGACGAACATTTATTAAGCCAATGTTTCAGAGCGTTAAAACCGTTGGAACTTGGTTTCTCTAATGCAACAGACATGTCTTCATTAATTAATCAAATTTAGAAGGCCCCCTTCTTTTAATTTGCACGAACCTTTTTAAAACTTGATTCCAGATTTATTGCTTTTTACCTTAGGTACTGTCTTTATTAGGGAGCGTGAATTTTCGCATTTTTAAACATTTTTAAGCAACACGCATATTGAACTATTTTTGACAAGGATATTCCCTTTTCAGTCTGATTTTGAACCTCTTTTTATTATTATTTTTTTTAATAATAAAAACACCCTTTTTAGCTAGATTTTGACCCTTTTTTACAAGAAAAGACCCTTTTAAGTAAATTTTATAGCTAGGTTTTGACAAGGAAAGGCTCTTTTCAATCTGATTTTGATTACTTTTTTAGCCAGATTTTGACCTTTTTGAAAAGAAAAGGCCCTTTTCAGATAGATTTTGACCCTTTTTGACAAGAGAAGACCCTTTCCCCCTTAATTTTGAACCTTTTTTGTTCAAAAAGACCCTTATCAGCTAGATTTTGACCTTTTTTGAAAAGAAAAGACCTTTTTCTTCCTGATTTTGAAACTTTTTTTGATAAAAAAAGACCCTTTTCAGCTAAAAAAGACCCCTTTTTTTTTGACAAGGATACCCTTTTCACTCCAATTTTGAACCTTTTTTTAGCGGATTTTTAAATAAGAAAAGACCCTTTGTAGCCAAACTTTGACCTTTTTTGATAAGAAAAGGCCCTTTTCCACCTAATTTTGAACCTTTTTGATAAAAAAAAACCTTTAAGCTAGATTTTGACCATTTTTGAAAAGAAAAGACCCTTTTCTGCCTAATTTTGAATCTTTTTCGATAAGAAAAGACCCTTTTCAGATATATTTTGACTCTTTTTTGACAAGGATACCCTTTTCACTCCGATTTTGGACCCTTTTTTTAATAAGAAAAGACCCTTTGTAGCCAAACTTTGACCTTTTTTGATAAAAAAAGGGCCCTTTTTCCCCTAATTTTGAACCTTATCGATCAAAAAAGACCCTTTTCAGCTAGATTTTGACCATTTTTGAAAAGAAGAGACCCTTTTCTGCCTAATTTTGAATCTTTTTTGATAAGAAAAGACCCTTTTCAGTTAGATTTTGACCCTTTTTTTTTTTTTTTACAAGGGCAACCTTTTCCCTCCGATTTTGGACCCTTTTTTTAATAATAAAAGACCCTTTGTAGCCAAACTTTGACCTTTTTTGATAAGAAAAGGTCCTTTTCAGCTATATTTTTACCCTTTTGACAAGGAAAGACCCTTTTTAACCAGATTTTGACCCTATTTTGCAAGAAAATACACCTTTAGGCCGAATTTTGAACCAATATTTGACCAAAAAAAATACTCTTATTTGGAAGATTTTGTATCTTTTGACAAGAAGAGCTCTTTTTAGCCAGACTTTTTTTTTACCAGATTTTAAAATTGGAGTACGCTTAATGAAAAATTTCTTCTGCCTACCATAGTCTTTATACACTTGCTATCTCGACAAAACAGGCTTGAGAATAAAAAATTGGTTTCTTATGGTTTGCCCTTTCTTCACGAATAGAAAGGGCCGGAATATAATCTCTATGAAGGAAGTGGCGGTAGAGCAATTAAAGGTGAATTGCAGCCTCGAACCGTTCAAGAATTTACTGAAGCGAACCTTGTTAACTTGATGTCGCCCTATTCATACTTTCGCCTCAAAAGATTCTCCCACGAAAACCTTTTTTTTTCTTTGAAATATTTTTATATAAAAAAAATTTTTTTCTTAAGATTTAAAAAAAAATACCTTTGAAAGATATGAAAACTTGAATTTTTTTTTAAATATTTAAAGCATCTTCTGTGTCCATTTGATGAAACAGTGAAGGTGGGATGCTGGGGTGGAAATAAAAGAAAATTCGAGACTGATCTTCGAAGGGGTTTTTAGAGGGAGTTAGCGGGCGTGGGGGTGGGGAGTCGTTGGGAGGGAGTGGGAGTTGGAGAGTCCCCGGGAAGTAGGTAGTGTGACCCGCTCTGCCCGGCTTCAAACAATCCTCCCAGGTGAGTAGAAAGTTGGATAATTTTTACACGTCTTCTCTTCAGCCAAGATGGAAATCCGCCGACTTTACAAACCAACCCCCAAAGCTCATTTTTCTCCAAAAAAAAACATTTCCATCCATTTTTCAACATCCTTAATTATAAAATAAAATTTATCAAACTAATTAATTTTTTTGAAACAACCAAAATTAACATCTAATCCTTGATTTCAACAAAAAAATAATTTTTTTTTCATCGAAAAAATTATGCAGAATCTAACCTAAAAGAGGGTGTATTAGGTCGAGGATATTGCGGTCAAATCAGTGACGTGATGAGCATGAATATATAGGAGTATACGTATTGGGCGTTATGATCTTTTTTCCCAAAGTAATTTCCCGAATTTTAATTGAAAATAACTTTCTTCCCCTTGATCTTATTAAAGGTGGAGAAAAAAAACTCACTCCGAGTTTTCTAATTAATTAATTTTTTAAAAGTTACAATTCGAAAACTTTGAAATTAGCTGGCCCGAACATGAATATTAAAAACGTCTAAGGGTTGGGTTGAAAATTTTTTCAAAATTTTGAAGGTCAAGGTTACGTTTTGGCCATTTTTCAAATTTCTCAAACTTTTTCAAAAATGATTTTTTTTTTCAAAGCTGTTTTTCTCATTTTGATCTCTAAAATATACCGATAAATCAATTCTTCCCTTCAAGAAAACTTTGAATATTATTCTGAAGAGTGTCAGCCAAGGGAAGTTGAAAGTTTTTTATTCTACCTTTGGAACCACCTATAAGTTGAAAATGGATTTCAATTGGTCTGATCAGTGGAGTGTGATATAGGCCTTCCCTATCTAATTGGGTCAGTAGTGCTTCGATAAGTACTTAGCTTGTCACCATTAACTACCAAGTTAAATGGCGTGTGTGAGCCTCTTTCTACAAGCTTAATCAAATTAATTGTCTTCCCTTCAGGGATTAATTAACACGATATAAAATAAACATTTTTCGTTTAATACCTTGATAAACAGATAGTCCTCAGTATAATCGTTAAAATCAAATAAGCATTTATAAAAGTTGGTTTTTTGGCCCTTTAGCGACCCTGAATCATTCAAATAAGCACCGAATAAGAAAAGTTGATTTTTAGACCCTTTAGCGACCCAGAATCGTTAAAAATCAAATAAGCACCAAATTATAAAAGTTCATTTTGAGACCCTTTAGCTATCCAGAATCATTAAAAAAGGCAACAAATATGAAAAGTTGATTTTTAGGCCCTTTAGCGACCCAGAATAATTCAAAAAGGCAACAAATAAGAAAAGTTGATTTTTAGGCCCTTTAGCGACCCAGAATCGTTAAAAAGCACCAAACAATAAAAGTTGATTTTTAGACCATTTAGCGACCCAGAATCGTTAATAAGCACCAAATTAGAAAAAGTTGATTTTTAGACCCTTTAGCGACCCATAATAATTCAAAAAGGCAACAAATAAGAAAAGTTGATTTTTAGGCCCTTTAGCGACCCAGAATCTTTAAAAGGCACCAAATAATAAAAGTTGATTTTTAGACCATTTAGAGACCCAGAATCGTTAATAAGCACCAAATTAGAAAAAGTTTATTTTTAGAGCCTTTAGCGACCCATAATAATTCAAAAAGGCAACAAATAAGAAAAGTTGATTTTTAGGCCCTTTAGCGACCCAGAATCGTTAATAAGCACCAAATTAGAAAAAGTTGATTTTTAGACCATTTAGCGACCCAGAATCGTTAAAATAAGCACCAAATAAGAAAATTTGATTTTGAAACCCTTTAGCGGCCCATCGTTAATAAGCACCAAATTAGAAAAGTTGATTTTAAGACCCTTAAGCGACCCAGAATCATTAATAAGAAACAAATTTTAAAAAGTTGATTTTTAGACCCTTTAGCGATTTGTGTATTATAAAACAAGACCTAACCGGTTTGTGTCTCCGTTTCCCTTGGATTATTCAAAACCGCGAGTGACAAACGAGGTTTTTTTACAATCCAGCCTTTCTGTCTCCATCTGGGATATTGTTTGAAAAAACAATGTGGGGCGTGAAAAATTGATAATTGGGTCAATCTCGACATATGGGAAAGGTCTTTTTTTTATGTTTTTCCTAGGTAAACGGTGAAAAACTTTGGTCGTGAAGGTTCCAAATGGAGAATTGATGATTCTCAAGTTGCTTTGAGCATTCCTTTCCACACGCCGAATCCATAGTCAAAGGTCTAATGAGTTTCGAATTCCATTCTGTTATTATTCCCTCTGTCTTCTTTCACAAAAGCGGAGTGGAAAAGGATTAATGGTATTTTCAGGAATTACATTTTTTTTTCTGTCGAGGGACTCCCTTTTTTTCACGTGTCATGTCATCGTTTCGAACACCATCAAAAGAATAATAGCCATAAGCTTGCTGGTTTTCAGTGAATAAAAAAAATATGGAACATCGTCGAGTGGAATCCTTTTTTGAAATGGGTTTATTGTTTTCCAAATTAAATAGGAAGATAAAATTCACTTAAGAGGATAGCGATTTTCAAGGATGACATTCATCAAGAAATACGATTTTTTGAAAATCAAGAAATAGATTACTGATTTTTATGTAAAATGGTACGAGGAATTCAATGGAGTCAAATATGTAGGGGAAGTAGGGGAGGGGGAGGTAGAGAAAGTAGGGGAGGTATTGAGGTAGGGAAAGTAGGGGAGGTATGATAGGTAGGGGAGTTAGGGGAAGTAGTATAAATAGGGTAGGTAGGTTAAGTAGGGGAAGTAAAGGAGGTAGGGGGTCGTTGGGGTGGTAGGAGTGCTAGAGAGGGAGTGAGGCAGCGAGGCAGAGATGCATCGAAGGAGGGTGGTAGGGGGACCTTAACCTCTCGAAAGTGGTGGTGGAACCTCCAAAAATGGAACTTACTCAAAAATTACGATTTCGATGGAGTTCGATAACCATCGATGTATAGAGAAACTCGAAAATTCCCCTTGATTTCAAGATAATACGTTGAACTTTATTTGGGTAAATTTTTATACAGATCTGAGAAGATAGACTCTTCTCAGAGGTCAGAATGACCCTAGGGGTCCCCTTGACCCCTTCCAAACATCATGGACTCGTGGGTAAAACAATAACTTTATTTTTGAGTTTAAAATTCGAACTATTTAGTCAGTGATCTTTTAGTGTCGATTTTCAAAAATCCGTATTTTGACTTCCAGGAATGGTTGCCACGACCCTCATGGAGAGCTCTCACCATCACCTCCGTTTTTCAATTTAAGACATTCCATGACCTCAGAGCATCCTGATCACGAATACATTCCTCACGACCTCAACATCTTCATTTCCTTTGCAAATCCGCTAAAAAATTCAAAGGCTCTTTTCGTATCAAAGTTTCACAACTTTCGCATTCCTTGAATTTTCAAGCTCTTTAAGCCTTCCACATATAAAATTTCAAAGGGTTTGTTTTACTCAAAGTCGAAAACCTGAGCTCTCAGAAACGCCGAAATCAATTTCAATGCCCCTAATGGAACTTTCTCGTCAAAACTGTTCAATTCCATAAAAATATCCACATCTAATTAGGATGAAAATGCTAATCTTGGTGTATACAATTCACTTAATTACCATAAAATTCAAATTAGGCACTGCAAACTATTCGCCATTTTAGATGTAGATAAAAGTTTAAAAATTAGTTTTCTGTAATTAGGGTGTTCGAAATGCTGTGATGAAAGCATTGAATGGGGAAGAAAAAAATCAGAGATTCGGATGAGATGGATGGAAAAGCAAAAAGGTGGAAAATTACTCTGGGCGTTCCTTTCCCACTCTTTTATTTCGAGTCAAGTCAGTATCGATTCCAATCTTTTGTCAACAGATAGCTATCACCGGGATAAAAAAAATTTCTATCTCGCTTCACGTTCATGGTGTGTAAATCTAGGGAGCTTTTTTACCCAGTTCAATACTAGACTAAGTAGGCTTCGATGTTTAATATTGATTTATTTAATCCTCAACTGTTTATTTCAAAAGGGCTGAAAAATAGCCGGGCATCAAGGATTTGGTCAAGTGCCAATTCAGCAGAGCTAAACCCACCTCAAATTTTCAAAGATGAAACATGGCCGATACTTCATTTTTCTGTTTATTTATTTATAAAGTAAATAAAATATTCGATTTCGCTCTCATATTTCATCGAGTATTTAGTTTTCTCGAGAGGCCTGAAATTGTACAAACATGAGTGGCATCGGTTTTAAATAGAAAGTTTTACAATGAAACCTTTATAACTTTTTTTATTATAAAAAAAAAATCTTTAGTAGGGTAGGATTACGCCCTCGTCCCAGATAACCGGGCCAATTTTACGGTTAAGTTAACACCCTCGGATCAAAGTTTTTTTTTTTTCATCGGATCTTTATTGAGAACAATGAAATGCCAATCATGTCCTGTTCATCGTTGAATATGGATTTTTTTGACGGTTTTTATAAATGATTGTTTTTTTGTTGTTTTTTTTTTTTAAGTTACAAAGTTTAATTATCATATATTCAAAAGATTCTTGATTGGGTGGTTTTCGTCGGAAGGGGTTTAATTGGCAATTATACTCCTCAAAGGTTTACCGGTCGAGGGGAGAATGGGGCTCATACGTCACGTTGCTGATAGCGGTTGATAGCCGGGTGGGGAAAAACGTTATCGGAGGTGTTGAAAGGTTCGTGGTTAACCACGCTCGTCTGCGCCACCGTCGGATCTTGTTTTCCGGCGAGAAAGGGGAGAAAATATGAGGAAGAGGAAAGATGAAAAATAAATGAAAGAAATGCGGTTATAAAGTTTCGCGATTGTTGTCAGTGGCCCAAGTTTTGAGCAAGTTTCAATGTCATTGCCCACCCGCTTTCCGGCCAACTTGTAATCCAATACCCACTTTATATTATGAACGATGAATGGCTTTAAAAACAAAAAATTTTTAATATTTTTTATTCAACTGATTGCCTCCTAACTAAGTTTGGGGGGGGGGAGGCAGCTAAAAGAGAGAAATTATACAACTACTATCCTCCCCTACCTTCTGTCCGCCCCTACCACCCTACTTCCCCTACTTCCTCTACCTCCCCTACCACCATACTTCCCCTACTTCCTCTACCTCCCCTACCACCCTACTTCCTCTACCTCCCCTACCACCCTACTTCCCCTACTTCCTCTACCTCCCCTACCACCCTACTTCCTCTACCTCCCCTACCACCCTGCTTCCCCAACTTCCCCTACCTCCCCTACCAACAATACCTCCACTACCTACCTACCACCCACACCTTCCCTACTTTTCCCCACTTCCCCCTACTTCCCCTACTTCCCCTGCTTCCCCAACTTCCCCTACCGCCCCTACCTCCCCAGCTACCCCTACCACCCACTTCCCCTTTTCCCCACCCACTTCCCCTACTCCCCTACTCCCCGTACCCCCTACCGCCCCTACCTCCCCGCTACCCACCCTACCTCCCCTACCTCCCGTACCACCCGTACCTCCCCTACCTCCCGTACCACCCGTACCTCCCCTACCACCCTACCTCCCTTACCAAACTTCCCTCCCCTACCTCCCCTACCAACAATACTTCCACTACCTACCTTCCCTACTTTTCCCCACTTCCCCTACCACCCTACTTCCTCTACCTCAACTACTTACCCTACCTTCACTACTTTCCCCACTCCCCCATTTCCCCCACTTCCTCTACCTCTCCTACCTCTCCTACCTCTCCTATCTCCCCTATCTCCCCTATCTCCCCTGCCTCCCCTACCTCCCTTACCAACCTTTCCTCCCCTACCTCCCTTACCAACCTTTCCTCCCCTACCTCCCCTACCACCCCTACCTCCCCTACCACCCCTACCTCCCCTACCACACCTACCTTTCCCCTACCACCCTTACCCAACTTCCTCTACCTCCCCTACCTACCCTACTACCACCTACCCTCCCCTACCTCCCCTTACCACCCTACCTCCCCTACCCCCTACCAACCCCTACCTCCCTACCTACCTACCATCCCCTACCTCCCCTACCACCCCTACCTCCCCTACCACCCTTACCAACCTTCCCTCCCTTACCACCCTTAGCAACCTTCCCTCCCCTACCTCCCCTAGCTCCCCTACCAACAATACCTCCACTACCTACCTACCACCCACACCTTCCCTATTTTTCACCACTTCCCCTACCTCCCCTACCACCCTACTTCGCCTACCTCCTCTACCTCCCCTACATCCCCTTCCTCCCCTACCTCCCCTTACCTCCCTTACCTCCCCTACGTGCCTTACCTCCCCTACCTCCCCTCCTCCCATACCTTCCCTACCTCCCCTACCCCCTATCACCCCTACCTCCCCGTCCACCTTACCTTTCTATACCACCCCTTTCACCCTACCGCCCTTCCCCCCTATCACCCCTACCTCCCCGTCCACCTTACCTTTCTATACCACCCCTTTCACCCTACCTCACTACCATCCTATCATTCCTCTACTTCCCTTAACTCCCCTAACTTTCTTACCTCCCTAATCTCCCCTGGCTCACAAATAAAATGGATGAAATAAAAGTTTGTATTGTAAAAACTAAGATTTTTAACATTTCTGTTCTAGCCAATTACACTTCTCACTTTTCTCTTTTTTCCTCTTTCGAATCTCTAAAGTGGTAAACGCAATTTGAACAGTTTCTAGCCTAGAGCTTAAGAGGATTATCCTCACGGGCCGTTTAATCGAAAAGAGAAAAACACTTTCTTGTGAGGTTTGAGGGGTAAAAATAAAAAATACAAAAGTAGCATTTTCACTCGAGACGTACTAAAAATCCGTGTGGTAAGTTCGGAGGGAGAGAAAAAAGGTCAAACGTGGGCGTCCGAGGGTGTTTAGAGGACTCTGAATATTTCATTCCCGTCACCTAGATCACCGGGGCTTAACCCTTGCTCCGGAATGGGCAAATAGCATCTGGGTGCTTCCCAACATCCCTAATCGAAAAAGAAAAAAAAAAGTCTTTCACACAGAATAGAGCACATCCACATAATCAGTACATCTGTTATCACGCAAAGCATCATTTATTCACAATTAGACTCGTTTAGGGATGGTAATGGACGCAATAAAACACCCGCCGTTAATTTAAGACGAAGATACATTAGAGACAAAACTTTGGGTTGGTGTTCTTACTTCGAATTAGGTTTCTAGGCCACTTCCAAACTAATCTTTTAACACTCGAAACCACTTTCGTGTTCAACCTTGACCAAAAGGACTGCATCAGTATCAATAACGTCCTACGTGATATCTCAGAAAATCCGTAATGTGGTCTCAATATATTTTTTTATACGCGCATTTCAGTTGATAAAGCCGTTAAACGTGACTTTAGGTGAAAAGCTAAGCCCTCGAGAGGTTCGAGGCCTGGGGAGGGAAAATTGTGCACCTTATCAACAGGTCCCGGGGATACGAAAACTTTATTAAAGCGACCCAATACCTTCCGCCTGCGTAGGAGGCTCGCAATCGAGTTTGCTCATCGACGCCTAAAGACAACGACACCCAAGTTATTAACTTTTGGCAACCTGAGGATAAAAAAGAGTAAAGTTTTTTTTTACGATTAAAAAAGTCATCATTTTATAAGGACGTGTTCAAGGACACAAAATTAGTTCAATCTCCTTTGATATTATAGGGAAATTGACAGCAGAATCTTTTCAAGTTTAATCATCAAAATTTCTTTATAGTTTTACATTATTATTACAAAGGCTGAGGTCCCATGACAATAAAGTCTGGATGGGGTGGCAAGGGATGCCATGTTTTAGCTATAACTTAAGAACAATCATCATGTAAATCAAAGGATCCTCCCTAGAGTGACCACATGGTACGCAATGTACGTGATTTTAAGCATTTTGAAACATTTTTAAGCAACACTGGGAAGAAAAAGATACATTCAAGCTATATTGGGGAAAAGATCCTTTTTAGCCAGATTTTGATCCTTGTTTTGACAAGAAATGAGCCATTTTGAAGATATTTGCTGAAATTCCCAAAAAAGACCCTTTCCGGCAAGATTTAGAACCTTTTTGGACATGAGAACACCCTTTTCAGCATGTTTCTGAACAATTTTAACAAGAAAAGACACTTTTCAACAAGGTTTTGACCTTCTTTGACAAGAAAAGACCCTTTTCAACCAGTTTGGACACTTTTTAGACAGATTTTGACCCTCTTTGACAAGAAAAGGCAATTTTTGGACAAATTTTGATCCTCTTTGAAAAGGAAAGACACTTTTTAGAAAGATTTTGATCCTTCAAAGATTCTTTCTAGACAGATTTTGACCCTTTTTTAGGTAGATTTTTTAACAAGAAAAGACCCTTAATTGTAATTTTGGTTCTTTCAGACAAAAAGAAACTTTTAAGACAGTTTTTGAATCTTTTTTCGACAAGGAAAGGCCCTTTTTAGTGAAATTTTGATCCTTTTTGACAAAGAAAGGCACTTTTTAATCAGATTTTGACCTTTTTTACGAAAAAAAAATAAATAAATAACACTTTTGTAAATAGGTTTCTTTATTATTAAGTTTATGTTCAAGTTATCCGGCCAGGTTTACACTTTGATTTATTTTTGACCCTTTTTTTAGGTATTTTTACAAGAAAAGACCCTTTTTTTGATAAGGAAAAAAACTTTTTAGACAGATTTTGGTCCTTTTTGACAAAAAGACTCTTTCTAGGTAGATTTTGACTTTTTTTTTAGGTATTTTTACAAGAAAAGACCCTTAATTTAAATTTCAATCCTTTTTGACAAAAAGATACACTTTTTAGACAGACTTTGACTCTTTTTTGCGACAAAAAAAGACTCTTTTTAGCCAAATTTTGTCCCTTTCTAACAAGAAGACTCTCTTCATTAGGATTTTGTGTATTTTCATCAAGAAGAGCTTTTTCAGGCAGATTTTAAACATTTTCACAAGAAAATTCTTGTGATTTCTAACTTCGCACATAAAAATGGAACGATCCCACCACACTTGGCAGACTATTTTTATTACTTCTTGTTCAAAAATACATCATATTTTGTTATATTAATGAACCATTAGAAAACACTCGACTAAAATTTCCATCCTCCCGGGAACAAAATTTCCATACCGCAATCTAGCTAAATTCAATTCAGAACGCCCACATCGCTGTCTACTCCGACATTTTTAGCTCTCAACTTTTTCTAAAACAAGAATTTCCCCCAATTTGTTAAAAAGCGGAATAAGGAGAGCTAAATATTCCGCAGGACACTCGCTCTAAAAGTTCGCCTCCCAAGTTTTTGAATAAGCCGTTAACATCGCTCTTTCTCCGGAACAATAATTCCTTAACACTTTCCCCTTTTAATACCTTTATTACTTTCCTTTAATCCAGGGATAAAGAAGAGTCGAAAAAAAGGTAGTCAACAAACGCGGCTTATCAATAACAAGGGAGGGGGTCGAGAAGTGACAGCCAAACCCAAAACTCGACTATAAATCACTCGAAATCGTTCTCTAATACACTCACTTTTAATAAATCTTCCGCCCCCAGTTCGGATTTTCGAAGAAGTGAGAAAAGTCGATTCAAATGTACAATTCAATTTCGTGAAAATCTTGTTATTTGGATGCAACTTTGAAATTCTGTAAGAGCGTTGATAAATGGTGGAAATTAAATTTCATGTTGAGTCCTTATCACGTAGATGCAGTTATTGATGCGCATAGCCATCAATCCAAGTTGGCCAACGTAGCCGCCCCTACTAGTTCGACGGGGAGGAAATTAATGTAAAGTTTACCCACGGGGGTAAGAAGTGCTTATATTGCCCTCACATATCATGCCATGACCTGATTCTAAACTTTCTTGAATAAAAAAAAATGGAATTTATTAACTTGATATTAAAAAAATTTTAGGTGGTATGATGGGGCGAGGAGGCGGGGAGCCGGTGGACGTGTGACAGGATGCATGCTGCCATAGAACGGAACTCATGGCGACTTCCGCCGGAAGATATTGTCCAGGTCGCGGACCCCAGGACCAAGAAGGCGGTAAGTTCTATTACTTATTTATTGAAATATATCTAAATCACTTTTTCGAAAAGTTTTTTGAGCGATGTCATCTTCTGGAATATGGAAATTCGATTTTAAACACATTTTACGAAATGAAGTTTTATATTTGGTAAAAAAAGTTGATATAATTTAAATGGATCCTTGGGTCCAGGGATTCATGAGGTCTCCGAATACTACTTTTGTGTACTTATCGTTTAAAACTTCTTTGAGCTTGGCGGCGTGTTCTTTGTTCATGGTTTCGCATACGATGGTGACCTAAAAATTGATAAAGTAACGAAATGTGTAGATATTGAAGTACCTGGACGCTGAAGACGTCAGAGGTGATCCAAGCTCTTTCATGGGTGATGTCTTTAATGGAAACCCCGGTTTGCCTCACTGTTTCACAAAGGTCGGAAATCCCTCCGGGTCTGTCGCTCACGGTGACGCAAAATTTCATTAGCCGCCCGTCGACCGCTAGCCCTCTTTCGAGGCATCGACCTAAAATGGTCGTGTCGATGTTTCCTCCACAAAGCGGAATCACGACTCTGAAAGTTTCGATGGAGGAAATCAATATGATAAGGGAAGAACTTACTTTTTCCCTTTGTATTCGTCAAGTTTTCCTGCCAGTATGGCTGCGAGGCCGCTCGCTCCAGCTCCTTCAACGACGCATTTTTCAAGCTCGACTAGTCTCAATATTGCTATGGCGATCCACTCCTCGTTTATCACAACCTGAAACCGAAATTTGTCTCACTTTTTCCGACTTCAAAGTCCTTCGCATTATGCTTGTTTTGAAGAGCAGTGGGAGGACATCGATATAGCAATAGCCACCGCCCCCTTGCTCTATATGGCCTCTTCCTCGTACCAAGGCAAAGATCACCTGGCCATTGCATGATATATGGAAAAACCACCTCCAGTAGCTGAGGTTATAAGACATCGACCTAATCAACGCATGGATCAGCACCTACACGAGATATGGCCATTGCCAGCTATTTGCCTATCATGGCATCCTTTATTCTTCAATCTATCCTTCTTATCGAGGAAATCAAGGTCAGAATTGGAGGTTTGGAACATTGGCATGCCACCTCCCCAAGCTCAAAATGACAAGTACCGCCTCCCTTTCCCTACCTTGGCATCCTTCAGTCTTCCATCTGTCCTTGCCTAGAGGGGTTCAAATTCAGGAGCAGCACCCATAGCACATCGAAAAATTGCCATTGCCAACTAATTCCCTACTATGGCATTCTACATTCTTCAATCTATCCTTCGCATCGACGAATTCAAGGTCCGAAAGTCATAGCATCCTATAGGACATCGAGGTATGGCTGATTGGCTTGCCACCTCCCCAAGCTCAATATGGCAAGTACCAGCTGCCTTTAGCTCACACAGGCATTGCCCTATCTTGGCATCCTTTAGTCTTCCATCTATCCTCACCTAGAGGAGTTCAAGTTCAGTAGCAGCTCCCATAGGACATCGAAAATTGGCCATTGCCACCTATTTCCATATTTCTCTATCTTAGCAGCCTTCATTCTTCCAACTACCCTCGTTCAATAGAGTTCAAGTTGAGGATCTGCACAGCACCCATAGGACATCGAGATATGGCCAATGCCACCTTTGTCTCTATCCCCTAGCTTGGCATCCTTTTATTCTTCCATCCTCGCCTAGAGGAGTTCAAGAGCAGCAACCTAGGACATCGAAATGTGGCCATTGCCAACTATTTCCCTATTGCATCCTTCTTTCTTCCATCTATCCTCGCCTCCTAGAGTTCAAGTTCAGTACAGCACCCATAAGACATCGAAATATGGCAATTGCCACTTATTCCTCTATTTCCCTATCTTGGCATCATTCATTCTTCCATCTATTCTCGCCTAGATGAGTTCAGGAGCAGCACCATCATCAAGCATTGCCTATTGGCCCATTTCGAACTTATATTTCCCTACACAACCCATCAATACTGACCATTTTGTCGATGAGCGGCGCCGCCGTGACGAACGCGTTGAACCCAACTTTAGGAACCGCAAGACCATCGGCCAACGTCGACAATATTTCGACTTCTGAAGGTTCACCTTTTTTCATCGCCGTATTAAAACTCGGACACCTTTCCGATTCGACACCCTAAAATAGAACGAAATGAACCCCATTTTCCTTTCGCCGGAGAGTATAAACGTGCAATTATTTTAATATGAGGGTATAAAGTTTTGACGGCGAGGGCGACCCCGGCGATGAGACCTCCACCCCCGACCGGAACCACGATCGCGTCGATGTCTTTCACTTGCTCGACGATTTCCAACCCGAGCGTGCCTTGCCCGGCGATTATATCTGGATGATCATATCTAAAACGACCTCCAGATTACAATCTCCATTATAGCACTTTCCTTACCCATTTATATACGTATAACCTTTTTCTTTGGCCAATTTCATTGCGTAGTGTTTCGACTCCTTCATATCGTTTCCAAACACGACAACTTCTGCTCCGTGTCGTTTACAAGCTTGAATCTTTTTAAAAAATTAATTTTTTTTTTAACAAATCAAATCTCACTTTCATTATAGGTGCCACGACAGGCATCACTACTGTGACTTTTACGTTTAGTTTATTCCCGTGATAAGATAAAGCGAGTGCGTGATTTCCTAACGATGCAGAGATGACTCCTTTCGCTTTTTTTTCTTCATCCATCATTAAAAGGGCGTATCTCGCACCTCTTTCTTTAAAACTAAAAATAAAATAAAAAAGTTGCCCTTTTTCTTGAAAAACTCTTACCTTCCGGTGAATTGTAAAAAATCCTTTTTTAAATATATTTCCATTCCGGTGATTTCAGACAAATGTGAACGCTTAAATTAAATTTTCAAGATAAAGAATGGGAGAGAAAATAACTTACGATGCATGGAGTCTCGACGATGCCGGGCTTTATTCTAAAAGCTGCAGAAGTTATGTCCGAAAAATTTATTTTTTGTGGACTACTTGCAGAGCAATAAGGGTCCATCAGTTCCTCCTCTTCTGGGGTACTCTAAAAAAAAATTTCAAATAAAAACTTCCAAATTTCGTTCGATTACTTCAGAGTTTTTCGTTCGACGTTCCATTTCTAGTAAAATTATGAAAGAAACCTTGGATCCCGAGAGAAAAATTTTATCTCTATACGATAAGAGATCACAATAAAACGAGGGTTCGAAATAATTGGAAAAAGAAGGGAATTTCTTTCGTTATCTCCCACTCATGCCCCCACTTCGCGGATCGTTCAAATCAGACATTTTAAAGATAATTTACGAAACAGGGCCACTCTCCAAACACGATGTCTGTTGACTTATTTTTATTGACCCTTGTCATATTTTGTTATTGATACGAATTTTTCATCTTTTGACCTCTCAAATCGATAATTTCCTTCTTTGGAAATAGGTAGTTTAAAGATGTTATTACCCAACCCCTATTTTTCATCCCTTTCAAATTATTAGGGAAATCATTTATGTTCGTTATTAACATAATTTATGGAAAAACATTAAACTTTTGTATTCTTCTCTCTCTAAAATTTTTTTTTCAAAAATAAAGATTTTGGTGCTCTCAGCATCCTGTGGACTTGAAATTTTTAGAGCTTTCTCAGTGCAGAAGATGAGAAAACATGAAAAAGCTTTTAATGACTTATAAATAGTTCAGAATAGGTAGTAACACGATAAAAATACATGTATGACATATAAAGTACCTTATAATCTATCCAATATACAATAACAGTTAAAGTTTTTTATTACCTTCTTATTTTTGTGCTCAAATGGCTCTATGGAGGAGGACTCTTTGGAATGCGTGTTCGGTGGCATCTTTTCTTCAATCTAATTAAATGATGAAATGGAGTCGAAAAGGTTCACCTATTTATCCCTTCCTAACTTGAATATAAAAGATAATTCTCGGACGAATCCTCCTTTTTGCTTCCCCCGCCGAACCTCGATCCCAGACTTGTTTTAAAGATAACGCGAGTCTTCCTTGAGTTGAGAAAATTATCGCTTTTATAGGACAATCGTTTAAGGTCAATTACCTAATTTATCGACGAAGGAAATTTTTTTCCGTTTGCACTGCACGCAAGATGCGTTAAGTGGGAATAATTATTAAACATTTTATTATCGCATTATCATTATTGAATTTCATGTAGCGGAAAAATAGAAAATTTTCCAAGATAGGTTTCTCAAAGGTCCAGAGGAATGCCAATTTTGACAGAAAAAATTGATTTTTGATCCTTTTGGGACACTTTGGGGCCTTTTTTAGCTTGATTTTTGATCCTTTTTATACACTAGGGACCCTTTTAGCTAGATATTTTGACATTAGCGACCCTTTTAGCTAGCTTTTTTCCTTTACGACAAAAATGGCTTTTAGGTAGATTTTTTATCTTGATTTTTGATTCTTTTTGGACACTTAGGGGCCCTTTTTATCATGATTTTGATTCTTTTTTCGACATTTAGGGGCCCTTTTTAGCTTGATTTTTGATTCTTTATATACACTAGGGATCCTTTTAGCAAGATTTATTGACATAAGAGACCCTTTTAGCTGGATTTATTTCTTTACTACAAATAGGGCTTTTAGGTAGATTTTTTGACATTAGTGACTCTTTTAGCTAAATTTTTTCCTTTACGACAAAAAGGGCTTTTAGGTAGATTTGTTTTATCTTGATTTTTGATTCTTTTTGGACACTTAGGAGCCCTTTTTAGCTTGATTTTTGATCCTTTTTATACACTAGAGACCCTCTTAGCTAGATATTTTGACATTAGCGACCCTTTTAGCTAGCTTTTTTCCTTTACGACAAAAATGGCTTTAAGGTAGATTTTTTATCTTGATTTTTGATTCTTTTTGGACACTTAGGGGCCCTTTTTAGCTTGATTTTTGGTCCTTTTTATACACTAGGGACCCTTTTAGCTAAATGTATTGACATTAGCAACCCTTTTAGCTAGCTTTTTGGACATTAGGGACAGTTTTAGCTAGATTTTTTCCTTTCTACAAAAAAGTCTCTTTTTAGCATGATTTTTGATTCTTTATATAGGTACACTAGGGACCTTTTTAACTAGATTTTTTGACATTAGCGACCCTTTTACTACAAAAAAGGCTCTTTTTTTTTATCTTGATTTTGATTCTTTTTGGACACTTAGGGGCCCTTTTTAGCTTGATTTTTGATCCTTTTTTATACACTAGGGACCCTTTTAGCTACATTTATTGACATTAGCGACCCTTTTAGCTAGCTTTTTGGACATTAGGGACCCTTTTAGCTAGATTTTTTCCTTTACTACAAAAAAGGCTCTTTTTATCTTGATTTTTGATTCTTTTTGGACACTTAGGGGCCCTTTTTAGCTTGATTTTTGATCAGTTTTATATACTAGGGTCCCTTTTAGATAGATTTATTGACATTAGCGACCCTTTTAGCTAGCTTTTTGGACAATAGGGACAGTTTTAGCTAGATTTTTTCCTTTACGACAAAAAAGGTTCTTTTTATCTAGATTTTCGATTCTTTTTGGACCCTTAGGGGCCCTTTTTAGCTCGATTTTTTATCCTTTTTATACACTAGAGACCCTCTTAGCTAGATTTTTGGACATTAGCGACCCTTTTAGCTAGCTTTTTGGACACTAGGGACCCTTTTACCTAGGTTTTTTTCCTTTACCACCAAAAAGGATCCTTTTATCTTCATTTTTGGACACTTAGGGGCCTTTTTTAGCTTGTATTTTGCTCCTTTTTATTCACTAGGGACCCTCTTAGCTAGCTTGTTTGACATTAGCGATCCTTTCAGCTAGCTTTTTGGACATTAAGGGGGACCCTTTTAGCTAGATTTTTTCCTTTGCGGCTCTGTTTAGCTTGATTTTTAATCGTTAAATAGGAGTGGCCCTTTATATCTAAATTTCATTCTTTTGAGACAGAATGGCGACTTATATCTCGATTTTTAAGCATTTAAAGACTTTTTGATATTCCCAAGGGTGCCGGATGGGCCGAGATTGTGATGTCCTGTTCCATCCCTTCAAATAACGTTTTGGAGGTTTTGTGGGGGGTGGGAGTTAAAATCTGAAAATAAGACGTCAATTTACAACGTCCATAACTTCTTCTATCCTGAACCATTTTTATCGACCAATATGCCGTTAGAAAGGTCTTTAATAGGCCAATAAATGTCAATAAATGTTTAAACCGTCAGAAAATTCCTGCACCTCAAAAAATGTTCTGTTTAGGTAAAATTTTTTTTTCGTCTTTTTATTTATTTATCAATAATACAAGAGGAATTAATTGCCAAATTGTTTAACTTTATAAAGTCAACCGTTTTGTTATTAAAAGAAATCAATCTAAACTTGCTTCGGTCATGCAAACGCAAACTTCACTTTCCTGTTCTTTATTCAGAAGTTATTTAATTTTCACCATTGATTCGTCTACCCCGTTCTTTCCACAGCCCCCCCTTTCCTCCACCTCCCACCCCCCTCCCTGGTAATAGAAAGATCGTTTTCACACGCCGTGGAAACCATTAGGACTACACTTTGTATAAACGCCCGACCTCAAGAGTTTCAATTAAAAATTCATCCCTTTTCAGCGATATGGGAGCTATGAATATTTGAAACGTTGGAAGCATTCCTGAACGAAAATTAGCCGTTTCAAGTCTTTATCCCAAGGCAAATGCATCCAAGTCCTAAAAACCATATTAACCTACCAAATTCTAGTATTATTCAGTTTAATCTAGTTAATCGAGAGATGTGATAGTCTGAAGAGCTAATATTGGCTCAGCCACCAGGTCATGACAACAATCCTCGTAACCATTTAGCGAATTCAAAACTTCTTCATAAATCCTTCAACGGTCCCAGCTTTATGTAAATCAGAAAACTTTTTTCGGTCTGATAAATCAATAAACGTTGATTTTGTGGCTTTTTCTTCTCGACGTGTAGATTGACAATTCGGAATGACTAGATCATCAATCTTTTTTGCTCCGACCTATTTCTTGAGAAAGGGGGTCCCTAAACGCTCCTGAGTTTCAATCTTTCTTTTGAAAAATGGCTTTTTCTTATATCTCAGCCTCCAAATTAGCCGGGAGTAATTAAGGACTAAAAAAAATGACTTCGTGTTTGAATAGTCGAACATATTTTTCGTTTTTATTGAATTTTTTTTTATCTTTCCCAAGAATGTCGAGAAAAACCATTTTTTCTCCATCTTCTTGGGAATGTCTTCCAAGATAAAACTAACGGGTTAAATTACTTAGAACAATGAAAACGTTCAGAAATTATTGAACTTAACAACACAAGGTTTTCTCCCTCCACCCCTTTTTTACAGCCCCAGCGAGGAAAGTGCTCCGGGTTTGTTTTTTCAGGAAGTTCTTTAGAAAGCCCCTCGTGTTTGTTTCCACTTCAAAAGAAGCTCATCACGACCATCGGAATTCCCACGATCTTTTTTCCCCTCCTTTTCTTCACAATGATTGCCATGTTCTTCAATATAAAACTTCATTTCAAATGTGTTTATCGTCAAAAAAAATGTATTTAAATTATGTTTTCCAGAGAGCAATGAACAAAAAGGGTATTGGATAATGAGGTATATGAAAATTTTAAATGTTATAGCAGAATATCTTTTAGTTTAGTGGATTTTAGAAGATAGATGGTAGCTGTAACTCTTGTCTTTAATTTTTATAAGTGAGGCTTATGGGACAATAAAGGATCCTCGAAGGTGAATTGTGTTTATTTGTGAATTTCTTTGAAGCTGTTTTTGAATTGTGTTTTTTTCTTGTGTGTGTTTGATGTTATTTTGGGGTTTGTGTTCTTGGTGTTTTGGTGATTTGTTTTTTGTGATGATGAATGATGGGACCTGATTTTGGATGTGATTTGTTGTGTATCTGTGTTTTGAAGATGTTTTGGGACGCTTGTGAGTTGACTGTGAAGAAACTTGATTTTTTTTCTGTGAACTTGATTTTGTTGTTTTCTGTTTTTTTTTTGATTTTTGATTTTGTTTTGTTTTGATTGTTTTGTTTGATGAATTGTGTATTGTATTTTTTTTTTGATTTTTGTGATTTGTTGATTGTTTGTTTTGTTTTGGTTTTTGATGATTGTGAATTTTTTGTGATGTGATTTGAATTGTGAATGATGATTGATTTTTTTTTGTTGCTTGAATTTTTTGTTTTTTTTGTGGAAATTTGATGATTGATTTTTTGCATTTTGTTTTTTTTTTGCTTTGTTGAAGTTGATTTGAAGTGTTTTTTATTGTGTTTTTTTTGATGTGATGTGTTGAGATTTTTGATTTTTTTTGTGAAATTGTTGGATTTTGATTGTATTTTGATTTGTCTTTTTTTTGTGTGAATTTTGAATTGTTTGAATTTTTGATTTGATTTGTGTTTGTTTTTTTGATTTCTTTTGTTTGTTTTTTTTTATTGTTTTTTGAATTTTGTTGATTGATTTTGATTGTGGAAATATCTTTTATGTTTTGAATTTGTTTTTGATTGTGGTTTGATTGATGATTTTTGTGATTCTTGTTTGATTGTGTTTTTGTTGATGAATTTTTTTTTTTGTGATTTGTGGATTTGTTTTTTGAAATTTTTTTTGTTTGTTTGAGTTGTGAATGTGTTGATGATTGTGTTTTTTTTGTTTTTTTGATGTTTGAATGTTTTTGTTTTTTGATGTTTGTTCTTTGTGTTTTGTTTGATCTGTTTAGTGTTTTTTTGTTTATTTTGTTTGTTTTTTGTTTTTTGATATATTTGTATGAAGCTTTTTTGAATGTTTTTTGTTTGTTGAAACTTGATTGTTTCTTGTTGTGATTTGGTGATGTTGATTTGATGTGTGACTCTTTTTTGTTTTTCTTGTTGTTTTTTTTTTGCAGTTATTTGTTGATTTGGTTGTTTTGTGATTTGTTTGTTTTATTGTATTTGTTCGTGAAATGATGATTTGATTTTGTGTTCTTGATGTCTTAAGTTGGATGATTTGTTTTTTTTTGTATTTTTGATTTTGAATCTCTTTTTGTTTGTTGATTGGTTCTGAATGAATTGTGGTCTTTTTTATTGTAATTGTTTGAACTTTTGATTTGTTTGTGATGTTTTTGTGATTTTTTTTTTGTTGTTTTTTGATGATTTTTTTTGATTTGTGTTTTGAAAAAAAATGTCGTGGTTTTGATGACTTGAATGTGTTTTTTCTTTTTGATGTGGAATTCTTTTTGATTTCATTTTTTGATTTTTTTTTCTTTTTTTTGATTTTGATGTGTTGGATTTTGTGGTTTTGTTTTTTTTTTTTTGATTTTTTTTTGGATTTTGATGTGATTTTTTGATTTTTGTGAATTTGTTGTTGGTGTTCTTTGTTTTTGATGATTTTTTTGTATGTTTTGAGGTGATCTTTTTTGTTGAATGTTTGAGTTTTTGATTTTTTGATGTGATTTTTTTTTTTTGTGAGTATTTTTGTTGTTGATTGAATGTTTTTTTTGATTTGAGAAGTTTTTGATTAGATTTTGATTGAATATGATTTGTTTTTTTATGATTGTGTTTTTGATTGTGTGTTGTTTTTGTGTTGATTATGTTTTGATGTGTTTTTGATGTTGAATTTTGATTTCTTTATTTTGCCTTTTGGATTTTGTGTTTTTGTGTGATTTTGTTGACTTTTTGATGTCTTGATTTTTTTTTTTTGATTTTTTTTGATTTTTGTTCTTTTTTGATTTGTGTGAATTTCTTTGTTGTGTTTTTTTGATGTTGATTTTTTTGATTTTTGAATGAATTTTTTTGTTTTTGGTTTTTTTTTTTGTGTGTTTTTTTTTGGATTTTTTGTTGTATTTGATGAATTGCTTGTTCGTTGATTTCTTTTGATTTTTTTCTTTTTTTTTTTGATGTTTTTTTTTTGAAATTTTTTTTTTGATGTTTGATTTTTTTGATTTTTTTGTTTGATGATGTTCTTTTTTTGTTTTTGATTTTTTTTGTTGTGTTTTGAATTTTTTTTTTGAATGATTTGTTGATTTTTTGAATTTTTTGTTGTTGAACTTGTTTGTTTTGATTTTTTTTTTTTTTGATTGAATGTTTATTTTTTTGAATTTTTTTTTTGTTTTTGATTGCGATGTGATTTTGTTTTTTGAATGTTTGATGTTTTGTTTATTGTTTTTTTTTTGATGAATGTTGATGATTTTTGACTTTGTTTTTATTTGTATTTTTTTTTTTTGATGGTTGTTTTGTTTTTATGATTTTTTTTGATGATTGTTTTTGATTTTTTGTTGTCTGATATTTGTTTTTTTTTCTGAATGATTTTTTTTTTTTTTTTTTGAAATTCTTTCTGTGTTGTTTGTTTTTGATTTGTGTGATGTTTTTCTTTTTGGTCTTTTTGATTGATTTGTGATTGTGATTGATTTGACTTTGTCTTTTGATTGTGTTTGACTGCTGTGTCTTTTTTTTTGTTTATTTTTTTGTTGATTTTGTTTTGTTTTTTTTTGTTTGATGAATTTTTGTTTGTTTTGTTGATTTTGTTTGATTTGTGTTTTTTGTTGTTGTGTGTTTTCTTTTTTTTGTTTTTTTGTGTGTTTTGTTGTTGTTTTTTTTTGATTTTTGTTGTGCATTTGTTGAATTTTTGTTTTTTTTTTTTAATTTTGTGTTATGAATTTTTTTGTGTGTTTTTTGTTTGATTTTTTTTTTTTCTTTTGTTGATTTTTTTGGTTTTTTTGTGATTTTTGGTACACTTTTTGTTTGTGATTTTTCTTTATTGATTTGTTTTGTTTTTGTTTTTGATTTTTTGTTTTTTTTGTTCGTGTTTTGTTTTTTTTTGATTTCTTTTTTGTTTTGATTTTTTTGAATTGTTATTTTTGATGGATGTTTGTGTTTATTTGACTGCTGTTTGAATTTGTTGTTTTTTTGGATGTTTTGTTGTTTTTGTGTGGATTTTTTTTGTTTTTTTTTTTTTTTGTTTTTGATTGTTTTTTGTTTTTTTTTTAGATTTTTTTTGATTGATTTTGTTTTTTTTGTTGTTTGTGATTGTTGATATTTGTTTTTGATTGTTTTTTGATGTTTTGTTTTGTCTTGTTTTTGATTTGGTTGTAGATGGATGTTGATGTGAATTTGTTGATGAGGGGGGGGGGGGGGGGGATGGGAAAGGGTGGGGGTTTGGGGGAAGGGGGGTGGGGACGGTGTGGGGGGGGGGGGCCGGGGGGTGGGGGGGGGATGGGGGGTGGGTGTGGTTGGGGTTCGTAGGGTGGGAGGGGGGGGGGGAGGAAGGGGGGGAGGGAGGAGGGGGGGAGGAGGGAAGTGGGGGGGGGGAAGGGTTGAGGGGGGCGCGGGGGATGGGCGGCGGGGAGGGGTGGGGGGGGAATGGGGGAGGGGGGGAAGGAAGATGTGTGTGGGGGGGGGAGGGGAGGGGGGCAGGGGAGGAGAGGAGGGGGGGAGGAGGAAAGGCGTGGGAAAGGGGTGGTGTGTGGGGGGGGCTGGTGGGGAAAGGGGGGGGAGGTTGGGGGTGATGTGGGGGGGGGGGGTCGGAGTGAGGGGGGGGGCGGGGGGTGGCGGGTGGTGGGTGGGGAGGGTGGGTGAAAGGGGGAGGGTGGAGGTTGCGGGGGGCGGGGGGGGGGATGGCGAGGGAGTGTGGGTGGGTGGGGGTGGTGTTTGTGGCCCCCCCCCCGTTGTTGAGTGTGAGGAGAGGTTGTGTAGATTGGGTTGTTGGTTTGATGTTGGTGATTGTGAACTTTGGTTGACTTTTGGTTGTTGTGTGTGTGAACTGTTTTTGATCTTGTGTGACATTTTGATAGAATTTTTTTGAATTTTTGATCAATTTGGTGTTGGATTGTTTGTGAAGCTTGATTGTTGATATAATATGTTGTTGTTTTTTTGTTGATGATTGTTGAAATCTTTGTTTTTTGAATGTGAAGGTTGTGTTTTTTGCTTTGATGGTTGTTTCGTTTTTTTTGAATTTGTGTGATTTTGTTGTTTTTGTGATTTTGATGAAAATGGATTGAAGCTGTTTGTGACTTGATTTTTGATGTTTTTTGTTTTTTTGATTTGGTGTTGTAAAAAATAAAATTTTTTTGATGTTTTTGAAGCATGTGTTGTTGATGAATGAATATTTAAATTTTTTTGAAGCTTTGATGGTTTGTGATGTGTGCTTTTGTGTACATTTGTTTGTTTTTTTTTTTTTGTTTGTAATGTTGTCTGTGTTTTGATGTTTGTTTGAATTTTTTGAAAAATTTGATTTTGTTTTTGTTTTTGTTTGATCTTTTTGTTGATTTTTTTCTGGATTGTTGTGTGAAGCTGTTTGAATATTTTGATTGATGGATGATGATTGTGTTGGTCTGTGTGAATTTGTGTTTTTGTTGTTTGTGATTGGTTTTGTTGTGAATGTGTTGTTTTTGATTGATTGTGACTGTTTGTTTGTGTTTTTTTTTTAATATGTTGTGTGAATTTTTTTTGTTTTGTGCTGGGTGGATTGTGTTTGTTGTCTTGAGTGTGTGGTTGGTGGTTGTTGGGTTTTTTGGTTTGGTGTTCTGGATGTTTGTGGTTTGTTTGAAGGATTGTTGGTTGGTTTGATTTTTTTAATTGTGTTTTTGGGTTGATGTGGTGTTTGAATGGATATTTGTCCTTGATTGGATTTTTTGTGTGAATTGTGGTGGGATGGAGTTTGGTTTGTGTGATTTTGGGTTGTGGTGTTTGGTGAATTTTGTTGGTTGTGTTGATGTTATAATGATGGTGAGGAAGCATGTTTGTTGTTTTTTGATGTTTGGGGTGTGTTTTTGTGATTTTTTGAATTTTTGGGTTTGTGGTGGAGTGTTGCTTTGTGTTCTTTTTGACTTTGTTTGAAGTTGATTTGAATGTTTGGGATGTTGATGTTGATTTTTTTTTTTGTGTGTGTTTTGTTGAGATTTGATGGTGAGTGTTTGTTTTTGTTTTTGATGATTGGGTTTTTTTGTGGGTGATGTTGTTGTGAGTGATGTTCCAAACCCGTGGTTGAATTGCGGTTTTTGGAGGATTTTGTGTGTTGTTTGTGATGATGGAATTTGATGATATGTTGTTTTTTTTGTGTGATTGTGTTGCTTTTGAGCAGTTGATGTTGAACTTTGTTTTTTTGTGAGTTTTTGGTGAATTTGGTTTTTTTTTTGTGTGAGGTTTGATTGTGTTGATTGCTTTTTTTTGGTTGTTGATGGTGTTTTTTTTTCTGATGAGTTTGTGTTGAATATATGTTGAAATGAAGCTGTTGCTGATTTTTTTTGGTGTTGTTGTTTTGAAGCAAGTGAGTTGATAAAAGAGAAAAAAAAAAATGATTAGATTTTGATTTTGTTGTTGTTTGATGTCTTTGATTGATGAATGTTGATTTTTTGTTCTGATCGGATTTGTTTTTTTTTTGTGTTTTTTGATTATTGTGATTGGCTTTACAACTCGTTTGGTTCGAAATGAGTT